>JAPSGF010000050.1:5107658-5183883 GCA_035772895.1 Perdix hodgsoniae
CGGGGGGCCGAGCGGCGTGTCCACCTGCCGGCCCCGCCGCCCGTCAGTCCCGCCATGGCGCTCGGCGGGGTCGGTCGCGGCGGCGCGGCGCGGGCCGCTTGGCCGCGGTTACTGCTGGCGGCGTTGGCGGCGGCGCTGGCGCTGGCGGGGCCGGCGCTGCCCGAGGTGCTGTTCCGCTGCCCGCCCTGCACGGCGGAGCGCCTGGCCGCTTGCTCCCCGGCCGCCCGGCCGCCCTGCCCCGAGCTGGTGCGGGAACCGGGTTGCGGCTGCTGTCCGGTGTGCGCCCGCCTGGAGGCCGAAGCTTGCGGCGTGTACACCCCGCGCTGCGCCGCCGGTTTGCGCTGCTACCCCGACCCCGGAGCCGAGCTGCCCCTGCAAGCCCTGGTGCAGGGACAGGGCACCTGCGCCCGCCGCCGCGACACGGCCGAGTACGGAGCCAGCGCCGAGCGCCCCGCAGGTGAGCGGCGGCCGGGAGCCGGGAAGAGAGGGGACCCCTCGGGAGGGCAGCGGACGGGGGACGCCTGGGGGAGGAGCGGACAAAGGGGTGAGGATAGGGTGGGAGTGAGGATGGGTGTCCGCGGTGGGGTGAAGAGGGTGCTCGCGGTTGCAGCTTTCTCTGGGGGAGTTTTCCTTTTGTACGGGAACCGCAGAGGTGGGGTGTAAAGGGGATTTGTTGGGGGCAGCTCCCGGTCCGGAGGCGAGGGGAGCTGGGCTGCGGGGGGGCGGGGTGGAGGTTGGGGTCCTCCGGCGGAGAAGTCCCCCGGGGCGGACTGAGGGGAGATGCGGCTGGGGGTGGGGACTGCGCCGAGCCGGGGGGTCTAAGGAGCACTTTGGGTTTGGTGGGGAACTGGAAACAGCGTTTAGGGTGACGGATGCCCGAAGATACGGGCGGAGGCGGCGTACGAGCACCATGTGCTGCCTGGTGGGAAGTGGGCGGCTGCGGGGCCACGATGTGGGAGCCGTGCCCAACTCCCAGCAGAGCCCACCCTGGGGCTGGGGCCCCCCTGCCTCCGTGCAGCGGGTGCCGGGGAGGACAACCGCATCATCGAGCACGCCGCCCGAAGGGACGCGACAGGCTCCCGACCTGTTGCTGCGCTGACTGTGCGAGGCAGCTCTCACGGGGATGCCATCGCTTAGCGAACACCTCGGCTCGCTCTGAGCGACAGGGAGAAGGCAGAGAGAGGGAGAAAGAGAAAACAGCGGCATAGAAAACTTTGCTCGGTGCTGCTTCTGTGCGGCCACGCTGCAACCATCCCCAGTCCTGCCCCTCCTTTGCCTAATGGGGCTGTGCACCGCTGCTCCGCTGCACCATGTGAGCATCTGCGGAGTGAATTTTGCACTCTGCTAGAAGAAGCCGAGGGCATTCAGATTGAAGGAATCTGGTGCTGACTCCAGCTTTATGCTTTTAGAAGAAGCTGGGGTGGAATGGAGAACACAGCGGTGGTGTATTAAGAGATGATTTTCGGAGTAAATGCCAGTTTTTTGCTTTTATGGGCTTTTTTTTTTTTTTTTTTTTTTTTTCCTCCCTGCTAGAATTGCATTTTTGCTTCATTTTACTCTCCCTGTTCCTTTAGAACGCGTGCGACTGATTTGCCCATATCTCTGCATATATGCAACGCTCACTCAGTCACATATAAATAGCGCAGCTTAAGAGTGCTTTAATGTATGTGGCGTTCTGCAGTGTCCATAGGGGATGAATAATAAAAACACTGGCACATCTTGAAGCAGCGTGATGTGAAGCACGCAGCTGGAATATTCTCCACTGAGCACGTCTTGGCAGCCGAGCCTGGACATCCAGAAAAGGGTTTGCTCTCTTCGGATTACAAAACTTTTAACAGGTTGTTGTAGCTATTAAATAAAACCCACAACAAAAACAAAGCCCCCATCTGCCAGCTCCGCTCGGTGCTGTTCTGCTCAGGCTCACAGCGCTGCTCCCATCTGCAAAATGTACACGGGGAGAGTTTGCCTCTGCTTCAAAGCGGTGACAAGGAGAGCAGTCTGGCACCCAAAGCACAGGGATTGGAATTCCCTTTCAAATGCTGATGTCAAGCTTGTCTCAGTGCCCCAGAGCAGGTTTTTGCCTGCAAAAGGCAGGTGTCTGCCTTTTTTTTTTTTTTTTTTTTTTTTAAATATGCTTAAAGGTATTTGCCCTTTTTCCCCTTTCCAGCTTGAAAAGGCTCCTTTGGCTCATTCGGGGCTGGAATGCAGAGCTCGTGCTATTCCTAAATTAAGAGGTTGGCAAGTTTTTTTGTCCCTGATGAGATGCAGAAGGATTGCCCAAACGAAACAAGGACTAAAACTCTGCAAATCCTCCCACTGTGGCTCCGGCATTGTTTAGTCTTCCACTTAGGTCTGTAAAGCCAATCCTGAAATGGTTGTAGGCGGAAAGTAACATAAACCACCACGTAGCTAGGAAGCAGGGGATGTTGCTCATTGCACAAGAAGCTTTGGGTATTTTGAAGATGTTGGGAATGTTGGAACAAAACAGCGGCAGTCTGTGGAAATCGGGCTGAGAACCTCCACCCCCTCGGGGAGCCGAGGGCATGAACTCCTGCGGATGGAGGCAGCGAGACGGAGGCTCAGCACCTCTGGGGATCGGGGCCTCCAAAATAGTTCTGATGCCACTGGACCGCATGGTTTTATGGTTTATTTCAGGTCATCACGTCACCAACTTGACATAGTGCTGAGTGAAGCTGCCCGCATGCGGGGCAGAGGGCTCTTACTGTGTGCGGAGCCCTCATGCCAGCCCTGAGTGAATTCATTCCTTCAGAGCAGCACAGAGATCTGCACACCACGTTAAGGTGGATTAACAGGTCGGGCACTTGGAGCAGAGCGAGGACTGCCCGTACAGTGTGCTAGCATCCTGCTTACTGGCATGCTGCGTCCTGGTCCCAGTGGCCATTTTAGAACTGCAGGATCATTAAGGTTGGAAAAGACGTCTACAGTCATCTAGTCCAACTCCATTCCATCCCTACTGTGCCTTCTAACCATGTTGCTCAGTGCCACATCTCCACATTTCTTGCAGACTTCCAGGGATGGTGACTTCACCACCCCCTGGGCAGCCTGTGCCAGTGCATCATTGCTCTTTGCTCCTAATGGAGATGATATCCTAGGATTAAAGGATTAAGGTGCAGGCAAACTTGAGTTTGCAGGGCTGGGGCTGCCCCATTCACCAGGCCAGGGACTCCCATGGAACAAAAACAGCGCCAAAATAGTTAACCATTAGCAAAGCAGATAGCTCTAACATCCACTTAAAATCCCTATTTGCGATTTGCCCCAAATGCCACACATCCTTCCTCATGGGTCAGATGTCAAAACCTCCATTTCCCCCTTGGCAGGCAGCTGCTAAAAGACAGTTTAATGTATTGCTCCAAAACACAGAAGACTGATGTTGAAGGTAGCATAATGTAAGTGGAATTTTAGCAGCAACTTGAAAATCATGGTATAACTGCATTTTTCACATCCACTGAATTGCCAGGAAGACTTCTTTCCCCCAGCTTTTCTACAGAAACAAAGCATTTGTCATGCTCTGCATGTGCACGTGTGTATCTGCCCTTCCGCCTCCAAAGCTCCTGACCCCTCCAGATGCTCTGACATAGCCTTAAAGGCCAGAAAGGTGTAGGCAGCGGGCAGGGGAAAGCCTGGCTGAGAGCGTCTTACATGTTCTGCACCAGTTAGCTTTTGAGTCAGAAGTGCACAGGCATGGGAGAAATTCATTACCAGTGCTGCAGCTGGGCACCCAGCTTGCGTATTGTGAGACATCGGAGAAGCCAGCTGCAAAGAGCCAGTCCATGGCACTGTGTTGATATTGCTTCAGCTGAACTGAAGGGCTGCAGAGCTCTGAGTTGTGGGAGAAGTTATTACAAGTGAAATGCAATTAATAACAGCTCCAAGGGTGGTACGAGAAAGCATACAGCTTATCCATCCTTGTTGCCTCTGGGGTTCTGCCGGTAGATGGACCAGGTTTACAAGGTCTTCTGCATCAGCTGTGTCTGGTCAAGGATGAACCCGACTGGGTCCTGGGCTGGCTGTCATCTTTAGATATGAAGGTAATGAATAACAACTTGTGGAGCAGCTTCTTGAAAATGATGCTACTTTCAGCGTGCTGTGATAGGGCTTAAGGTGTTGTGAATATAGGCTGGAGGGATAGAGAGTCTGGGAAGATTTCAAGGCTCTGGCCCGAAGGAGAAATGTGTTTTCATGCTGTCCCTTGGCAAATGATCTGTTTCCTTCTTACCCTTTGCAGTTGTTTCCTTTCCTCTGGGTTTCAGGCTCATGCTCGCTGAGTGTGGTATTTGTCAGGGGAACAACGAGGAGCCCTGTCTGTGAGAAAGTCCATGTCGTTTGTTTTATCCACATCCAGGAATTGAGCCGAGATAAACAATTCAAGAGGCAAAGCAGTGAAAACTGGAATGCGAGAGGTGTGTTTGTGTTTGGCCCTGGGCTAGACCTGGCTGCAGCATTCATGGGGGCTGATGCATCCCACCGATGGGCTGCTGCCACTGTTCCCACAGACATGGTTGGTTTTGGGAGAATGGGGCTTGGTGGATTCCTTTGGGCTAGTTCTTTTGCTTGAAGCTGGTGAAGCTGGCAGAGTAAGACAAAGGGCAAGGTAAAATGTGAAGATGCTTTTAAAGCATTTCTGTTCCACAAGGGCTGAGCTTGGTGTGCTGAGTTTCCAGGTATTCCCCATTTCTCCATGGGAAGGTGCTGCCCAGATCGGTGTGTGTGTAGCAGCACATATTGAAATCATCAGGCTCTGCTTTCCATCATGCCGTGGCTGGCTGTTTGCATCTGCCAGCGAGGTGTGTTTGTCCTCAGCACACACCTGGGGCTGGCTGCAGTGTGTTTGAAGTCTGTGTCCTTTCTCCTAGAGCTGTCCCACACCCATCCTGAACTGAGGAGTTACGGGACTGGAGGACAGAACAACAACTTCAGGTGCTGTTCTGTAAGTGTAGCCCCACTTGTTTTCCACCAGCCAAAAAAGGAAATTTCACCTCTGGCTCTGTAAGTGTTACCAATGTTAGCAGTTAGGGGAGATGCTGCCTGGATATAAGGAAAATGTTTTTTTGCAGTAAGGGTCCTGAGGCACTGGAACAGGTTGCTCAGATATGTGGTGGATGCCCCAGCTCTGGAGAGGCTCAAGGTCAGGCTGGAGGGGCTCTGAGCATCTGATGGAGCTGTAGGTGTCCCTGTTTGTTGCAGGGGAGTTGGACTAGATAACCTTTAAGAGTCCCTTCCAACTCAAATGATTCTGTGGTGATTGTTCTAACAAGAACTACCTTCAGCAGACCAAGTCTGTGGCTGAAGCATCTCTGCCCACCTTTGGTGGCCAGGATGCTTTCATGAGTTGGCCAAGTATGAGCTCATTAAACATGCAAGCGGGCATCTCATTACAAGCAGACATGACAGATGTGCCATCTCAGGAGGTGCTCGAGGCCAGGTTGGATGGGGCTCTGGGCAGCTTGATCCAGTGGTTGGCAACCCTGCCCATGGTTGGGTGTTGGAACTGGGTGATCTTTGAGGTCCCTTCCAACACAAGCCATTCCATGGTTCTGTGATGTGGTGGTTGTCCTGAGTGAAGGCTGGAGGAACAGGGGTTAGAGCACAGTTCCTGGAGCTTTATGGCAGCTCAGTGTAAGACAGTCTGGGTTCCACTGTTGTAGCTGCAGAATGGTGGTGTATTTAGTGTTTTGTCCACATGTAATTTGGCTAGGTATGAGTAGGAAGATGAAAATCTCCTGCTGCCTCATCTTACGATAGAAATAAATTGTTTTAGAAAGGAAAGGGTCAGTAATCACATGCCTTTCTTGTGGACCAGAGTACGGAAAAACATCAGGTCACTTTTATAAGCCTTAATCTATCTTTTGACATTGCAGCTTTTATTCTGAAGAAAGCTGCACTGTGCCTCTTGGCTGGTAAGGGAGCAAGTTCAGTGCCTGGTGCTCTCTGTAGTCAAAGATCCCATTAATTCTGCCAGCCGCAAGGAACGATTTCTTGGTATTTCATTCTGGGCTGTAATTGAGAGTGACACAAAGCGCTGGTGGGAATTGGACCGTGTTGAAATCTGTGCTTTTCCTTACAATTTTCTGCAGATAGAACAGCTCAGGTGGGATGAAGGGATTTTTAATGCTCTGCCATTGAAATTAATATCATCTTCACTGCCTTGCTGGCTGAAGGCAATTTCTGGGGAGACTTTCTGTGCCTCCTTGCACCTCGTCTTTGTAGTCAGCTGATGCAGCATACCTACAACAGGGAAATGCTGTTGCAATTACTTGCATGACATCTTCTGTTGGAAAGATCCATAGTCCTACAGTGTAGGGAAAATTCCTTAAGCAATACCCAGTATTTCTACTCAAGACCACAGCAAGATTTCTCCATTTGGTTTTTAGACTTCAGTGGAGGCAGCATGATCTCAGCTCTTCTGATTAGTACTTAAAGACCCAGTCCATGCTGATGGGCTTCTCACTGAGGAGGTTTTCTGTTAACCTTCCCATGTTTTCCTGTTGCTGTCTTAAAACTAGGAAAGAGTGGGCACCTGACGTCCTTGTCCTAGGAATGTTTCTTGTTCAGTCTTTGGGGGGACTGCTGGATCAAGTGAGTTGCTGAAGGCATTTTGGTTGTGTTAAGTGTCTTCCAAGCAACTTCAAAGAGCAAGTTGTGTCTTCCCATGTGGCCTGTCTTCTGGTGTCCTACACTTCAGAAGACCCGGATTTTACTCAAAAGGGAGCAGGGCAAATCCTGGTCAGAATTCAAACTTTTTTTCATCTGGGGGTGATTTTCTGTTTGAATTTGGAAGGGTTTTCCCACAGCATGGAGGCTGAGGCTCAGCAGTGAGCTGAGTGAGAGTGAGGTATGCAGTTTACACCCTGAGCAGTGATGGCCCTCCCAGATGGTCCATGTGGAAACACTCGTCCCTCCTTGCATTCTGCTCCATTCTGCTACCATTTCATCTGTCACTTCAAAAGCAAGCAGAAACAGGGAAGGAAACTTAGGATTGGCAAGGAGGAGGAGCAGGAAGGGTGACTGGCCTGGGGCTCTTGACCTCCTGTGCTGCTGGAGCCCAAGGCTGGTGGTGGGGCTGTGCCCGATTGGCCCCAGCTATGTGGAGCTCATGAGGTAGTGGACAGTCCAGATTGCCAGCTGGGAGATGAACCAAGGTTGCTGGGTGCTCCCCAAAGTGCTTGGTTTCTGTCCTCTGGGTCTTGCCCACCAGAGCAGTTGGCTGTGAGGGTTGTAGGGTTAAGGTGGCTGGCCACAGTGACATTTCTATTTGCAGTGAGGGTAACCCAACAACTCTGGGACTTTCGATGGTGGTTTTCTCTTCCTCCCGGTCCTCCTCACTCACCCTGAAGTCCCTTTGCTAACGGCAAATTCCAGTTACCCAGCTGGTTCATGTCTTGGTTTTGGGGGCACCTGTGAGGGGTGCTTCAATTCACCCTCCACATGGTATCTGCTTTACTCTTCTAGGTTTTCAGCTGAATTAGTGAAAAAAAATGATGGGTGATAAAGCTGTAGGAGTTTCAGCACTGTTCCAGGGTCTAATCCAGGCTCTGACCAGGTAGCTCTCAGTCAGACTGGCCAAGAACAACAGTCCTGTGGTAGAACCTTCTTGTCTATCTACACTATTAAGCTCCAAGAGCCTTCTCTTTCTTGCACAGTATTTACCACTACCCAAGGACTGTGAGTTTGATACAATCTCTGATGTGCAGAGGGCAGTTACCCATCATCTGACCATCATACAAACCAGAGTGATGCAACGGCAGGGAAATCACAGCTGCCTGTCATTGGACAGATAAATCATCTGCCATTACGGTAACTGGGACAAGGAGGCCTAAAGCAACGGGTAGCCATGGTAGGACCTTTTCCATTATCCATAGTGAACAGTGATCCCTCCATCTCTTATGCAGAGGTGGTTTGAAGAGAATTTTATTTAAAGTGTTAGAAATCCAGCTAGTCTGTTAAATAGGATGTTTGTTGCAGAACATCTGGATTCCTTGTGGTGTTCAAGGAGAGTGGCCACTCCTTGGACTGGATGGTGGGACAGCACCAGAGATGCTATTTTGATCCTGACCCTCTAACCCATCACTGAATTTAAAGAGCAGTCCAGAGTTTTTTGGAGCAAAAGGAGACTGTGGCAACTGTGGCCTTCTTACACAATAGATTGGCACCTTGTAGATATTCTGAGTCATTTTGTTGTTGTTGTTGACAGTAGTGACTGAAATAAGTTTATTCCATGTTTATTTTCCATGCCAGACCCCACAGACCCTGTCACCTCCAGCTCACAGGGAGCGAGACAGATTCCATTAATTCTTGAGCATTGTTGGAGGATTTTGGTTGATGGGATTCTTGCCTGAAATTTCTCTGTGGAGGAGCCTGGCTTCCCACTGATTGCAGATGGGACTTGAAAAGTTCACCCTCCTAACAGACCCAGTGGGGTGGTGGGAATACAATTCCCAATGTGTTCAGAACAGATTCCTGTTCCCTTCCGGACACCTGTCACTGAGAGCGTGATCAAGGCCGGGCAGGTGGAAAAGCTTGGTCTGCAGAGCTGAATGATGCTGAACTGCTTGATTTTGGTGGTCTGAGGGCTTGACCTTTGTGTACATGACTGAGGCATGTCTGGTCGGGGGGCACTGGGAGGAATTTGGCATGGAGCCCTTTAAGGCAATGGTCCCATTTAGCAAAGCTGGGGCTGTAGGAATTGGGGTGAGGAAATCACAACATCCGCTTCGGTTTCTGCATTCCCTGTCCTGGGGGCCAGTCGAGTGTTGCAGGAGGCCACAGGAATCCCGCTTATGACCACAGCCAGATTAATGGCTATTTTGGCAGCTTTTCAGGAGTGAGGAATTTGGCCACTTTCACAATAATGGCTAGAAATTCCACATGAATTAATTAGTTTTATTACAGGACATGTCCTTCCTGCTCCTCCAGGGCTGCCTGAAACACTGAACTCATTACATGAAGAAATGAAAATAGTACTAAAAATAAAAACTGGTATCCCAAGCCTTTGTCAGGAAAAGTGCAGCGTATACTGACATCCTCCTCCAGATGTGCTTCTGAAGCTGTGGCTTTTGGCCAGATGAGATCTAAACCCAAGTTTTAGATCAAGCACAGCCACTAAAATGTCCCAGCCTGCTTCATAAAAGCGTCTTCTCTCTGCCTCTTAGTCTCTGAGCCATCCATTTAGGCTTGCTAATTACTGCTCTGGTTTGTTTTACCCTTGGATGTTGTTACACAGAATTGAAGAATGACTTGAGTTGGAGGACACCTTAAAGATTGTCTATTCAGAACCGCCTGCCATGGGCAGGGTTGTCTCCCACCAGATCAGGCTGCCGAGGGCCCCATCCAACCTGGCCTTGAATGCCTCTGGGGATAGGGCATCCACCATCTGTGGTGGCTTTCCGTAGTGCTGTTTCTACCTTGCAAGGACCCCGTTTGTATCTGGGATAGGAAAGTGGTTGGGAATGTCTGTGGCAAAGGATCCTCTACATTTGAGTTTTGGTCAAATAAATGTCATAAAAATGACAGCATGTGACTTTCAGAATGTGCCAGAGCAACTGCAGGTTGGGTAAATATTTTGGAAGCCCAGAGCTGATAACTTTCCCTTGCTTACATTTGTGCAGAGTCTGTCTGTAAAAGCTTATTATTTCTCACATAGCTTTTTAAACAATGGTACTGTATGGACTCTGTGAGCTCAATCTGATTTGAATCCCTTTCTAGTATAATCAGTGCTGTCCTGAGAAGTGTGTGCTGGTAAGGGGCAGGTGTGCAAAATGGGCACTGCTTGCTGGTCATTGCAGTGTTTGCTTTATGAATATTGTTTCAAACACTTCTGATCGGGCAGATCTCCATTTGAGTCACAGAATCATAGAATCGTTAAGATTAGAAAGACCACTAAGATAATCTAGTCCAGCCATCTCCACCATGGGACTAAGCTCTTCTTTCTGCTCAGCCCCAACTTTGTGGACCAGGGCTTGACTTTTTTTGCTATTTCTCCTCCTATTCTGGAGTTGAACATGGCAGAGTGACCAGGGAGGTGATCAGGTTGTTGCAGGTCTGACTTTACAGAACATGACTTGTTTTGTGCTCAGTCCTCTGGAGAATGAACCATGACCCTCATCCAGAAGGACTAAGGCCAGCTGAACTGACAGACAAATTGCAGATTTTTCAGCATTAACAAAATTTGCCTGCTAGAAAAGAGTGAAAAATGATCATGCAGATGGCTTTCTTCTAATCTCAGCTGGTTGGACTGCTTCCGACTTTCTAGTAATGATTGTTATTGATTTCAGTCATTGCTTACCTCTCTTCTTCTGTTTATTCTGTCTTTTTATTGGTCTGATTTCAAGGATTTGTTACCTTAACCCCTGGCCATTGGGCTGGTCCCACATGTCCCAAAACAGCCCTTTGAAAATTCAGACCGTGCTGAAAGTGCAGCACAGATATTACCTGGCAGCAGCCCAATCAGGCCAAAGGTCCATCAAGCCCATAATCCTGCCTTAGGTGGTGACCAGCAGTGCATAAATTGGGAATTAAAGAAAAGGGTGAGTATGGGGTGAGCATTGCCTTGAATATGGGGTGAGCCTTGCTTTGAGCTGCCTTGCTGATTTCCATCAGAGGGGCTTCAAGCACTCTTGCATCTCTTCTCTTGAAGCAGCCCACCACAGACTCTGTCAGAATTTGGGGATAAGACAATTCACATAATCTCCTTGAAAGAGCAGTTAATGGCTGAAACTTCAGGCCTGTATAGCTGAAAGTAAAGCGTCTGCAGCACTGCACTGCAATTAGCATGGCGGCATGGTGAGGAAGGCACTGTGCCTTTGAAATCCCTGCAGCTATGGGCTGAGTGGTGTCAGCAGCAGGAGTGGGGCAAGGCTGCCCGCCTAGCTGTGGGACCCAGGCTTGTTGTGCAACACTCGGAGCCTGCTGTTTGCTTTGCCCGGGAGTTACCCCGAGCTGGTTGCACCTTTTCTCACCAACCTTGCAGGCATGCATGGTGCCTGAAGGGCAAAAAGCCCCAGCCCATGCCTCCAGGCAGAACAAGAGGGACTGTGACACTAGGGATCAGGTGTTGTCCTCCAGCTGGAATTTGGACGGAGGGTGCTAGCTTTGTTGTGAGAACAATACCACACGTGAAGTGGGGTCTTGGACTTGGAACATGGTCATAGACATAGGCATGGAAAACTGGAACAGGTGCACAGAGAACCTGTAGATGTCCCATCTCTGGAGGTATTTGAGGCCAGGTTGGATGGGGCCCTGGGCAACCTGATTTGGTGGGTGGCAGCCCTGCCTATGGCAGGGAGTTGGAACAGGATGGGCTTTAAGATCCTTTCCAACCTAAGCCGTTCTATGATTCTATGGACTCACAGCTGAAGATGGAGCAAATGGTGGATTTTCCCACAGCAGCTGTGCTGCAGAGCAGGAGATACAGTTGGTCCTCTGGGCACTGAAGCTGTCATGCCCTGGCTTGCAGCATGGCTGGCTTTGCTGTTTTTGGCCGGTGAGTCAGACCCTGGGCAGCCCTAGCCCAGGGCTGCAGGTTCGCCCTTTTTCTATGTATCTGTTTGCAGGCAGCCTGCTTTGTTGGGGCTCAGGGGAGTCCAACCCTTCCCCAACCCCTTTCCTCGCACAGGGACATTGGAGCACCAAAGCTTGGGCATCAGAGTTTGGACAACAAAGTTTGGGCAAATGCATTTTGCAGTGTTGTCTGACTCCTGTCATACAGGAGAAGCAGAAATACCGAGTGACTAAACATCGTGGCAACGTTCCTGCCATCGGAACTGAACTCCCCATTTTCTTTTGGCTGACAAAATTAACTTCCCCTTTCTCCTCGCAGGGTGGGCGAGCTGGCTGCCTGTGGCCATGCCCTTGCTGCGGGTACGTGGGATGGCTCGGGTCAGGCTGGGAGGAAGCGCTCCTGCTGCGAGCTTTTCACTCCAAGCTCCTTTCTGAAGAAAACGTGCAGGGCTTTTCCTGGCCAAAGTGCAGGGCTGTAGCTGGAACAGTGTCCAGCTGGCCTCATTTTGGAGCTGGTCTCGGTTTTGGGCTGCTATCATCCCTTCCATATCCCTATTTCTTACACAGAACAGGCTGGGAGGTACTGCGGAGATAGTGCTACAGAAACCACTGTGGTGCCACATGGCATGTGCAGCCTAGTTTGAACATGCCGTGGTGAAGAAATCACTGAAAACCTCCAGTGCAAAATCCCCTGGGATTTTTGGGGGTTATTTTGATACTCTTTCCAACAACAGCAGAAACCTGGACTTCTGTGGTATGAGAGCCTGATGGGCCTCTGGTGGGGCACTCACTGATGCCAAGAGGGAAACACACTGTTATACCCATGCTGACCAACGTGTTCATCCCAGCCCCTCTTGCCTTCTTCCTTAGCTGCTGTTTTGTCCCATCAGCTATTTTTTGGGCCATCAGGCTTATTTTCTGTCTGTTGCAAAGTGCTGCATTCTCTTCCTCTTGTTTCCTCTTGCTGCACTTCAGCCTCCCCTTCTCTTTCTATGCCCACTCTCGAATTCAGCTGGCATTATTTTTGCAGAGGTTCTGGCAGGCTCATTTTGACCTGTCTGGCTCAGCGGAGACCTGCTCAGACCTGCATCACTGCAGAGAGAGCAGCTGGCAGGGTCCATCCCAGCGGGGTGGGAGGGTTGGAGCCGGGGAGGTGACAGGCTCTGGGTCTATGGTGCAGTGGAGTCCACATGTTGGGTCCTGCCTGGGGCCGGTGGCTGGGACTGATCATTCTGGTTGCTCACTGTAAAAAGCAAAAATTAACCCACAAAGGAAAATGAGAAAAGTCATAGAATCATTAGGGTTGGAAAAACCACTAAGATCACCTAGTCCAGCCATCACCCCCTCACTATGTGCCCATCTACCGTGTTCCTCAGTGCCACATCTGCCATTTTTCTTGAACACCTTCAGGGACGGTGACTCTACCACCTCCCCAGGTATCCTATTCCAGTGCATTTCCACCCTTTTTGAGAAGAAATTTTTCCTGATATCCAACCTGAACTCCTGCTTTGCATGGGATATGAACACCGTGTGTCTAAGCTCCCACACTGAAACACTGGGGTCTTTCCAAGTGATGGCACTTGAGGTCATGGAAACCCAACGAATCCACTCACCTGAATGCCACTTCTTGGTGGCTTTTATTGTTATTGTTCAGTTCTTGCTGGAATTGTGCCACACATGTCTCTCCTCAGTGGAGCTGCTGGTACTCAGGCTCCCTCTGTCCCACTAGCCCTTTACTGACCACAACCTAATATCCCTTTTCCTTCTAAAAACACCGTAACAAAGCCTTATGTTTGACCACGAGCAGACCTGTTTGACATACCAAACAAAATGAAAACCCAGAACATATTCTCTATGTCCAGTTTTATTTGCTCTTTCCTTTCTACCAGGTTATCAGCAAAGCCAGAAGGCCCATGCAAATGCCATGTATTTGCACAGTCCTGTTTTTTTTTGTGCAGAGGCACAGTTGCTTATAAAAACGTATGCAAGTGTTCTAACTACCTTGGGTTTTTCCTGCTCTCTTTCTTCAGGACATTTGGAATATCTCCTTTTGTTGTAGCTGTACTGAGGTATCCTAGTCCTGGCTCTCTCCCTCCAAGAGAAGGAGAAGGCCATCAGGAAGATATGGAGATGGTGGTGAACCCAGCTGGGACTTTGAGATGATGCATCAAAGCTAACGAAGGTTTTCCTTTGGCCCTCTGGGTGCGTGCATTTTAGTGGCCCCTTTTCACTCCCTCCTATGTTCCAAATGGGGCTTTCCTGGAAGCCCATCCCCAAAGCTGGGGCCAGTGGCTTGTCACTACATGCAAATCCTGCACCTAGGCTGCTCCTGGACCACTGCCATCCCCTTCTGAGGGGCAGGGGATCAGCACAGTGATTGAACAACCCTGGGTTTGGGTTAGCAGGAGGGCTGGCTGCGGAGGAAGTGGCCCTGCATCTCCCAGCTCTTTATTCCTGTTACCTGAGGCACTGTCTGTCTCCTCAGCATGCAAATTACCCTCTGCTTTGCATCTCCTGTAATTCAAACCGGTGCAAATTGCTTTTCTCTGCCACCGATATCCGTTTTCTGACCTAGCATTGAGTTTTGGCCTTCACCCTTTTGGGGCTGGCACCCACTGATCCCGGCTGAGAAAGTGGCCCTTTGTGCCCGGGCTGCTTGGAGGAGCCGGGGAGCTCTGCCTTCCCCGCTGCGAGCCTTTTTGGCCTGTTCTGGTGGGCAGGGATTTCGGGGTGAGGGGGAGGTGAGAGCTCTCCTTGTGCTCGAAGAAAAATGATGAATGACTCTCTTGTGCTTCTGAACAAAACCAGGAAATCGGGGGGCGGGGGGGAGAAAAAAAAAAAGGAGAAAAAAAAGGAGAGAAAAAAAAAAAAAGGAGGAAATGAGAAACAGTAAAGGGGCCTCCCCCGCCTTCATATAAGCAATCACTCCACAGCATCTGGAGCCCAGTAAAAGGGCCGTTCCCAGGAGCCCTAGCACTCGCCAGGCACGCAGATCTCTGTGGGGCTTGCTGCCGTCCGCTGCTGTGTGCAGAGCCGGGCTGTGTCTGTACGGCCATCCGTCGGCACCGGAGGTGCACGTGTGTGGAGGGGCTGGATCCGGCCCGGGACACTGCAGCATTGCTGTCGGTGCAGCCGGAGCACCCGATACGGTGTTTGTGCTGGCGTGCTGCCCTGCGTCGGCGTCGCGTTACAGCGGTGCGGGCAGAGCGATACTCAATCCAGCCTGGAATCCACTGGAGCGGAGGCGTCCCTCCTGCTCCCAAAGCATTTTGGACACGGTGGATGTAGCAGGGGTGAGAGCAGAGCGGGTCATCGTCCGTTTGTCTTTGGGTCAGGTTTTAAGCATCCTCAAACTGGAGTTAGCCTATTTGAGAAACCCAGTGTTTCATTACATTGACCGTAGAATGTGTTGGGTTGCAAGGGACCTTTTAAGTGGTCTGATAGAGATAGGGCAGGGGGGAATGGCTTTAAAATAAAAGAAGTTGTGCATGCTTCATCCCTGGAGGCGTTCAAGGCCAGGCTGCTCTGGGCAGCCTGATCTGGTAGATGGCAACCAGCCCGCAGCAAGGACTTGAACGGAATGGTTTTAAGGTCCCTTCCAACCCAAACCACTGTGTGATCATCTAGTTCTATCCGTCTGCAATGGGCAGGGTTGCCAACCGTTATATCAAGCGGAGTTCTGTAAGTCCAGTGGAGCTGGAGGTGATGATTCTCCAACATGGGCCATCCCTGACACACTGAGTGGCTGAGGAGGTCCCTGTGCAGCCCTGCTACAGCTTGTTGTGCCGAAGCCACAGGTATGAAGCTCGCTGCCTCTCAGTGACTTGCTTGTAGGAAGGCTCATCGCTGTTTCTTAAAGCACGAATCTGGTAGGGACGCAACAGATCAACCTCTTCCTCAGTGTCACCTCAGTGGCCTTGCAGATGACTCGCTGTAGAAGGGGCAGTGTCCCCAAGGATGGCTCTGAAACTGAAATGGAAGTTTCCGAAATAGAGACCCCCACAGGGGAGCTGTTCTCCCTGCTTTCCACCTGGAGATGATCTCAGTTGACACAGCTGAGCATCATCATACTGGCACAAGCATCAGCTGCTAATTTGGTTGCGGTTCTTCCCCCCCCCCCCCCCCTTGTCGTGTGGAGGCTGCAGGGAAGCTCTTTTTCCCTTCTCTTAATATGTAAGTCTACAGATTTTGTTGTGTAGCCTGTTGTCCTTTAGTCTGAGGATTATTTTGGATACGTATGTGATGTTCTTAGTAGAGTGCTGCTTGGCATTGTCCCACAGGCACTTCACTTAGGAGGGCATAGGAGAGGGAAAGTTCTGTAATGGAAGGGGCTGGGTGGTTGCATGGAGAGTGGACCTTGCTAGCTGGGCCCAATCAAAGAGGGAGGATCTCTGCATGTTTTCCTTGGGGAAAGCTCCTGAGGGAATCCTGACTCTTCTGTGGTTTCCATAATGCCATACTAAGGTGCCTGAGTCTCCTGATGTCTTACTAATTTACTAGTGATGACTTTTAGAGTTATTTTTAACAGGCACGTTGTGCAATTAATGGGCTTTTTATTGATGGTAACAAGCTGAGTAAGTCAAGGATGCTGCTGGGGCTTGACAAGCAGCCTTGCTCCCCACTGCTATAGGAATCTCTAGTTCTCTCTTCTATTTGCACTTCCTAGCCTGATGTATGGGCAGCCCTGATCTGCTGTGGAGTTTGCTGGGAGACTGTAGCTGCTGGTGGGCTCCCTCCATGTGTACAGATCTCACTGGTGTCATGTGTGCCACCACCATCCAGACTAACTCCCTGAAAAGTATCAAACTGCAGTGGCCAAGAAAAGAGCGCTGACCTATTTTGGACACTTATTTATATGCAAGTTGCTTCTCCCTGTCCCTGTGAAAAAGCTGTTGTGACTCCAATACTTCTAAAGTTTTCTCCTCCCATAGCTTTTGTTCCCAACCGGATATAATCTAGGACTAACACCTGTATTTTTCAGTAGTTAGAATACATATCGCTTTAATTTTGTTTTTTCTTTTTAAAGTTTTCTGGGTGAAACACTTCTGCAAAGCCAGCTCTGTAGCACTGAGCTCAGAGTTGGCTGTGCTCTCTCTCTCTCTCTCTCTCTCTCTCTCTCTCTCTTTTTACAGGTTCATTTCTTGATGTTTTTACTAGCAGTTCAAAACTTTCAGAACAAAATAGGGAGAAGAGAAATGAAAATATGTCACTGGTGGCTCTGGTAATGAGCCATGCAGCAAAGTCAGCCACCATAGGGTCACCAAAAAAACCCCAAAAAACAACAACCACCAAATCTGTGGGAAGTTGTCAGTTTTAGCTTACTTGTTTTTTCTTTGAAGTACAATTTCCTTTAAATACACTTACTGTGTATTGCTTTGATGAAATCTTCTCTCAAGAGAAGATCTTACTGATAGAAATGGTTTCTTCTGTCTTGTTTTGACATCTAGGCTGCTTTCTGGCTTTGTGTGCTGCTGTTCACAGTTAATTTCTGGTGCTTTTTAAATTGAAATTGTAGTGACTGTCAAAGCTGTATTGCTGGAATAGTCATGTAACGCAAACAACTTGGTCAGTGCAGTCCTGTGCACTAACCCTGCTGGGAGACTTGTCATCTTGTGTACTTTATGACTTGTATTCCTACTGTTTACAGCAATAGACATAAGTTAGACATTTAACAAACAAAATATCCTGAATACTGCAGTTATGTTATCCGTACAAATGAGCAACTGTTTCAGTCATCCTTCATATTTCATGATATTTCCTACTGCAGTGTAGGAGCTTTTTGTGTTAATAGGTTCTTCTTGTCCTTAAGACCTAAAAGAGCAAGGGTGAAAAAATTGGGAGCAGCTTGATTTACTGAAATTGCAAGCCCTTTGGTTTTGCTAGCCAAGCTCGCAAATTCACTGAGCATAAGCATTCCCTGTGCTTAACTAGCTGTGTGCCCTGAATGCATCTGCACCAAGACCAACTCTCAGGAGGTCAGTGGGAACCTTTACTTCATCTTTGTCTGTGGCAGAGTTTGACCCAAAGTGCATCTCCAGTGAGTTAGGGAATTTTGCTCATTATAACAGTAATGGTATGTAGCTTCCGTCTACTTTCCTGTTTTTGGATCGTCTGTCACGAAATTACCAGGATTGTGTGCACAGGCAGACGCATAGCCATGTGTACGTGTGTACTGCTGTATGGATGTCGCTAGGTTTGGGGGGATCACATTGGCTGGCAGGTGCCTTAGTGCTGGCTCTGAGCTGGTGACTGGTTTATATGTGTGGTCTGTATCCAATGTCAGGGGGCAGTAGGAAGCTGGAGGCAGCCTCTATAGTACAACAAGGAGGAAGACTTTCAACCTGTCCCTACAGGACAGGTCTGCAGCCTCTGGTTTGGGACTTTGTATTGGTGCAAAATTGTCCCGAGAAGCTGAGGGTCTCCCTTAGCAGGAACAGTATGGTATGGCCAAACGAAGGCCTCCTTGTTTTGTGCTGGGGTTTGAATGCAAAGTGCTCTTAAACATTCAGAGGTTCATGTCTGCTTAAATTTTGTGACTGCGTTGAAAGCATTTGTGAAGCTTCTCTGATTGGAGGCAAGTGTGGAGATGGAACTGGCTGCTGCTGCTGTTGAGCTTGGCTGATGACAACCAGCCATGGTGAGACCAGGCTGAGCCCTGAAATGCAAAATTGAAAGCTTTTTTGGAATATTTTACATGAGTGCCAGGGGTTTCAGTGGGCGCCATTTCTCATCTTTCAACAGAGCACTTGTAAGTAACCAATTGCTCTGAGATCACTTTGGGGAATACTGCAGATCCCCCTTTTCAGTGCTCAGTCCTCATATATCCTTTGTGTCACGTTTCAAACCCGAGGCTGCAGTTTCCCTAAACTGAAAGCTCATGCCAATGTGTTTGCCTCCACACCTCACACAGCAAAATGACGGCATTTGGGTAGATTTTTACCAAAAGTTGCTCAGGAAAAAATGATGTATATGATCAATTTTCTTGCAGAAGCTTGGATTGACTGAGCATTGATGTTCTTCCCCCTATTGCTGCCATTATATTTGTCTCTAAGCAGGAGGGAGGATTAAATCACAGCACACCTCTATTAATGTGCAAGTATGGCAGCTCCCTTAAATTTTATATTAGTTTTATTTTTCATGTGGTTAGTAATCATGCTACTCAACCCTCTGGATGTGTGGAAAAGCAATGCAAAAAAAAAATGCTGTATATGCATTTCAAAACTCCCTGTGGAAGACTATTTAATAAGTTTTAATGAGCTGGCTGGTGTGCATGCACGTGTGCATGCTTTCACCACTCTCCAGCTAATAGGATCAGAATTGCTCATGCAGGTAAATTGGATGAGTATGTGGGGGAGATGTTTGTGCAGTTGCAGATTGCAGGTCTTAAGGAGACTTTACCTGTCCTGTAATGGGTGAGCTCCATCATGGAGGTGAAGTGTTAGATAGTGGAAGCGGTCAGGTTGAAAGCAAGGTCTGTGTCTTCAGCTCCTTAGGTAAGGAGGGAAGGGAACAGAGTGTCCTTGGTGTGAGAGCTGCTGGTTGCAGAGCTGTATTGGGTCACAGGGCATGTGACATCAAGCTAGAGGAAGGTTTTAATTGAATTGAAGGTGAACATCCAGTGAGGTTGGGATCTCAGTGCATGAGGCAGATAAGAACCATTGGATTTGCATCTGGCTGCTTCATAGGTCATTCCCCCCACCTGGTTTCCAACCTTTCATTGCCAGTGACAGCCCCAGACTGGCTGTGTGCAATTCAGCTTCCTTGTAGGGTTGATGACTGTGGGTCAGTATTCTGTTTCCAGGGGGGACCAGGCTGGGTAGAGAGCCATGTTGAGAGAGGTGGCCATTTTAATGAGGGTTTTCTATGTGCTTTTTTTTTTAATTAACCTTTGTTTTCTGTCAAGAAAGCTGTCCCGAGGCATGACTTAGCGAAGCAAACATGCTCAGACAAAGGGAGCATTAAGCCTGCACAGAGGGAGGGGAGAGGGTTACACCTCTAATTACTTTGTGTGCATGTAATTTTTTTTCCCCTCTGGTGACTGATGGGTCATGAAAGGACTTGCTGGGGTTGATGTGTGATTCACTGGGGCAGAACACGTTCTTGGCTGATGGTGTGGGCTGTCTGGGTGCCCAGGGCAGGCAATGCCGTCGCATGGGTGTTGCTTATGCCTGAGTCAGCACTTGTGCAGTGCAGCTGGAGTCAGAGAAGGAGGGGTTCTGATCTGCTTTCAGGTGTCCCTACCCCTAAATAGGGACACACAAGGAGGGAAAATGAGATCAGTGGCAGCAGTTTCTGAAACGCCAACCTGCTATCCTATCTTCTGATCTTCATGTCCAACCCTGGAGCTCATGGTAGACAGCTGGGCTCTTCTCACTGAAATGGGGTCAGCAGTTGGCCGGGAGGAGAGTTAGTCCTCACAGTATTCATGTGGGAAGCAAAGAAAGGGAGAGAGGGGAACTGGGACAGGGGTGGAAAATGGTGAATAAACAGCTGTGGGGATGGAGTTCTGAGGAGAGGAGGAGAAGTTGGGGCTGCCCAGGAGAGGGGCGGATCTTACGGAGTGGGATATGTACCTGGCCTCCAGGCCAGTGATTTAGACAGGCTTGGTGGGGAATTGGGTGTCTGGTTTTAGGCAGATGGTGTGATGTAGAATTCAAGGAGGATCTCCAAAGCCTGTGAGCTTGGCTCTGAAGGATCCTACTGAACAAGATGCATTCTTAGCTTGATTTCTGTCAAGCTTTTGGATCCATTGAGCAGCTCCCTGCTGGCGAGGTGGAACAGAAGTTTGACTGGTTTCCTCCTTAGAAGTCTGGAGGAGTTCCCTGGTCAAGTAGAGGAGCAAGGGTCTGTTAGTGTCTGCTTGGAGGGACAGGCTGCAGAGTGAGTTCTGCTTCCGTATTAGACATCAGAGCATCCACATGGGTGCTGGAGCCCAAGGTGCACTGTTCCTGTGGTGGCTGGCTGTCCCTCTGGGAATCAATGCTCTTGTTGCACCATTGCTGCTTTTGGCTGTTGCTGAGAGGAAACCATCAGCCCCAGGGCTGATACTGAGTGGCATTTCCAAAAGCAAGTTCAATAGGCCTTACTGCTGGGTTTCTTTCCTCTGCTTTTCCAGTGTTTCCTTGGTTTTGCCAATTCCTCTTTCCTGCTGGGAGATGATCCCACATTCTCATAAATCTCACTTCCTGTTTTAGAGAAAATATTTGTCAGCAGATTTTCTCCTCTCTCATACAAATATCTCTTGCATTGTTTTTATTAATTTGTCTCCAGCAAGAAGGAATGAGCATTTTTGCCATTTCGAACAAATTCCTTGCCCAGACAAAGTGAGGAAATTTGTCTCCAGTGTCACCCGTTTGGCAGAGAAGAGCTGTGGGAACCAAACCGTGGAAGTTCAGTTGCATCTTACAGATTGCAACAGGGCTGTAAGGAGCACTTTTTTTTCTCTGGGGGGGGGTGTGGAACCCGTCTGGGGGTCCTTTCATTATACAGAATGGAGGGACTGCAGCAAACCACCTCTTCTGCAGGAATCCCGTTTGGCTTGAAAGGAATTATTCATGCCGTTACGCAATCCATGTTGAATTTTCAATTTGTCACAGTTTTTCCCCTTCCCCCCTTTTGTCCACCAGCCCAACCAGGCTCCTGCTGGGTCCCTCCATTGACTAATGTGCTTTAGAAAGAGTCTTAATGTGTACGTACAGTCCTGATCCGGCAGCCCTCGTGCGCTGAGAGCTCTGCTTGGCGCGAGTGGCTGCGGTGCAGATGCAGGTCGAGAGTCCCTCCCAGTGTAGGGTTACCCCGCCAGGAGGGAGAGCCATCATTTTTCAGCCCGAATTCTTTCCTGAAAGGCTGCGGTTGCCTGGTGTCTCGGCTTCCCTCTGTGGATCCGTGTGGGAAAGCCACTCGCATTTCTCAGCCATTCACATTCCTTGCAGGAGGAAACCTCAGAAGCAGAGGTTTGCAGTCCTTTGGAGTCGTAACCTGAGTGTGGTCCCAGAGTAAAGATACTGGGAAAAGCTCAGGGCCTTTGCTGCAGTAAAAGCGGCTCTGGAAGGTGATGGCTGAGCTTGATGTTTCATTTTGCTAAAGAAAAAAAAATCAGATGTGGGATGGAGCTGTTGCTAATATTGTATCATTATTGTGGGGAAAAAAGATTTCTCTGGGCCATGCCGTGCTTTTGCAGGAGCTCCTGATGGGCTTCACCATCCTCCAAGAGGAGAGTGGGGTCTGAGCTGTGGGTGATGCCCATACCTGCCAGCGTGGGCAGCACCCACACACATGCTGGCTGATTCACGGTGATGATGCAAACAGCTGAACTGCCAGGGGATGGGGTAATGTGGGCTCTTCATTCTGCTCCTCCCAGGCAGTGCTTTGCAAGGATCAGTGGAGGGAACTGAAGATTGCAAAGATATCTGTTGCCACTTGCATTTGCTTCTGATTCCTTAAAAGCTTAAGGAAGAGAAATAATTGGTTTACCTTTCTTGTTTCCAGGGTGTTCATGGGTATATAACAGATTGCAGTCAGGGGTCTGAAGAATGTTTTAATAAATAAATTCAAGCAGAAAATAACTGATCGGAGCCAAAGCCCCTTCCCAAAGACCCTTTTGATGCTTTCCTGTAGGAGCACAGTCCTTGAATCTGACACCCCCACCTTTCCCTATGCTTGTTACTAATTCCTCCTGCTGCAACAAGTGCCGCAGCCCCAGCTGCTGAGAGCAGCCCTGGGCTGTGCTTCACCCCTGCCCCTCCCTGGGGCCCTAGACATGCCAGTGCCTGCATCCTTCTGCTGCATCCTCCAGCTTGATGCAGCTTCTTCTTTTCTTGATCATTTTTGAAGGGCTAGAGATGGGATGTGGTGTGGTGGTGGTTGTTAGGTACATCAGATTTGACAGTGTTTGTAACTGTCTCTACCAGAGGAGAACTGCAAACTTGCAAGAGCAGATCCTTCCCTATTAAAAATCTGTCATGCTATATTAACTCTATAAGGAGGACAGCTGAGCAATAAAGTGTGAACGTGGTCATTGTTTAGCTCTTGCACTCAGTAATGACTTCTATTTATTGTTTTAAAGCAGCGTACTGGCTGTCCCATTTTGAGCCTGGCTTCCTTCCAGATGAGCCGTGTGTGTGGGCACGTGTGGATTATCTTTGTCTCTATGGCTACCCTGAAAACTTTTGAACCAGAACATTCACTGGAAGGATTGAGATCAGATACTGTTTTTTCTACAGCTTTTGTGAAACAGTTGCTGGGTGGTGGGACTTCACCTTGTTTGCTTACTGATGCAGCTGAGTTTCTGTTGCAGCCCTATCAGACATGAGAGCCAACAGTCTTTTAAGTACAGTCTCAGCAAAAAGCTACATAAATAAATAAATAAATAAAACACCCTCAAGATTTGCTGGACCTGTCACTCCAGTGTATTGATATTAATTAGGTCACTTTACTAATTACCTGTTCATCTGTACTTAGGAGCAGTTGATGGTTTGCTGGTGGATCCCAGCTGGAAACTAGAGCATAAGAAACTGGACCTTATGAGTCACATGTGGGCAAGAGGGGTTTGATTATCACTTTTAAGAGCTGTTGTTTGCTGAGGTTTTTAATTGTTCTGGTGATCCCTCAGGTCCCGTGGGATGGAAAAGTATTCTTTGAGAGTTAAAATGTGTGATTTTTATTTTTTATTTTATTTTTTTTAAGAAAAGGATTATTGCATTTAAGCATTTCACTGTTGTGTACTTGCTAAGTGCTGCTGTCAACATCTTGAGAAGATAACAAGTAACAGCAGTTACAAATATCATTATTGTAAGTTCTGGCTTTTTCAGGCACCTCCCCAGTTGGGGACTTGAAGATGTACCTAATTAGTCAGTGTTTCTGGCTGTGGGAGATCACATGCTGAGACTCCTGTTCCAGAGATGTCTGTCTTGATGGCCTTTCTGGATCTTATTCCCTAACAAGCATAATCTCTGCTCCCCTCCCGAGACCACGTGTTCTACAGGGAGGGTGAGGAGCTAAAGTGGGGGACTAGCTGGGCAGGTGTCTTATGGACCACCTTGTGTTATCTCATTTTCTATAGGTGTTAGGTCTCCCATCTAAGACATGTTCTTAGGACACTCACTGGCTTGTCTGACACTACTGGCAGGGCTTCCTTTTTTTCTTTATCCAGTCACAGCAGTGCACAGCTGCTGTCTGGCACCAGGAGTTCTTGCGCCTGGTAGATTCCTCTGCACTAGGTTGGATCTTGAGGATGGATCAGATGTGGTGCTAAGTGAATGTGTAGTCTCTTGTCAGTCTTTCTAGACTGTGGGAATCCAGTCTTCTGCAAACAAAAATAATCAAGATTTTTCAGCCAATTTTTTAAACAAGCAAGTGGCAGCATTTCCCATGTTTCCTTCATTCCATTGCATGCCCAATGTAATAATCTTTGAAGCCATGTGAACTATTTGTTATTCATTTTGTGAAAATTGGCAGAGAAGGAGAGACCCTTTTAATGCTTTAAATTTGACGTCAAAGAACTGCATGGGAAGCAATCCTCCATGCCAGCCCTCTGGACTGTTGGCCTCCCTTGGTTCTGCTCTCTGGAGGCCATGCTAGTGCACTGTCACTTTGGGCAAAGGAGCTGCTGAAACTAGCCTCATCAACTTATATTTTTAAAATGCTTGAGAATATTCTGTGAGAGATCTGGACATATTAATGCAATTCACCGAATAGGCTGTGTTGGAAGGGACCGTGGAAGGCCATCTGGTCCAACTCCCTTCAATGAACAGGGACACCTGCAGCTTGATCAGATGCTCAGAGCCCCTCCAACCCAACCTTGACTGTGTCCAAGGATGGGGAATCCACCACTTCTCTGGGCAGTCTGTTGTTTCTTTCTGCCTTCTCAAACCTTTTCCATCTCCTTCTCCAAATGCTTCTTCTGCTGCTAGAGTCCAGTTCCTTTTCTCCAAGTCTTTCTTGATCATGCAGCTCAGTACAACCCTCAAGTTCAGGGTAAGCTGCTACAGAAACTGCTGCTGTTCCCAGCGGGTCTTCCAGGTGGGAATCCTTTATGAAATGGGTTTGGATTGGTGCCTGTTTGGCATGAGAGCAGAAAGAAGGGCAGGGTCAAAAGCTAATGTCGTTTCAGTGCAAGAATCAGGGAAGGCATGGGGGGAGGGAGGAGGGAGAACAAAGGGAAGAGTGTCTATAGAAAGAGAAAGAAATAGAAATGAGAGTGCTGTTGCTTGAAGCTAGGAGTAAGATAGCATTAGACATAATTGAAATAGTGAAATAAGTGGTGGAGAGAAGGCAAAAGGACTTGGGGATAGCTGCCTCTGGACATCTGTACATGAACAAACAGCTGTCCTAGGAAGAAATTACCCTGATTGGGAACTGGTTAGGGCAGGTTTACTGAAATGCAGGAGATTTCATCATGTGGTTGCAACCTTTTTTTCTCCCTCCCTGTAGGCCATCTGGGGATTTCCTAGCTGATCCTGTTCATGCTCCTTCCCTGGGCACTTCAGATCTCTGATAGATGCCTGTGAACAGCTGTGGTGGAAGAGCATAGACCTAGCCTAGCTTGTTAAGGGAAAATGAGTTCAGAGCAACTAAGGTGATTTGGGAGCATTAATCACTGCCTTCAGTGGAAGATAAGGGTTGCTTTCAATAGGCCAATGCAATGAAGGCATGATGGATCTAGTGAGGTAGGCAGATGGCTGCTATCTTCATGGAAGCAGTGAAATAAGATTCTCCATTACCCTTGGCAAGAGTCCTTTGCCCTGCTGCATTGCTTCAGCAAAGCACTCTCATCTTCCAGTCATTAGTCATCCTCTTGTTATTCCATTTTGTGAAAGAGATTATAACCAGCTGAGGAGATAGGACAGCACAAGAGAGCAGGCTGCCTTCCTATACTGCTGTATTGTTGCTTTGTCTTTCCCTTGTTCTCCGTCCAAACCCATGGCCATTACAACCATACAATGGAGAGCAGGCAAGAACATTCCTTATGGTGAGTGGAGCAGCCAGTCTGGACTTGTGCAAGTCTAGTTGCCTCATCCTGGAATTACACTATCCATTGTGGAAAAACAAGAGCTGGAGTCAGGAGTCCGGCAATCTATTCCTGGCTTTGCCACTGACGCCTGTATGATCTTGAACAGATGACCCTCAGTTACTCCAGCTTGCCTCTCTGCTCTGCTGTAAGCATTGAGATGGTACTGTGTTGGTTTCAGAGAGCTCTGAAATCTTAATGCACTTGAGCAGGGTGATGAAGGCCTTCAAACAGAGCCTTGTCTGCAGTGCAGAGTCAGGCAGGCCAGGAGGACCAGCAGTAGCAGGTGGACCTGAGGAGCTCTGCTTCAGGACCTGAACCTGAAGATCCTTATTAGCTAATCCAGCCATGAGGCAATGAGATAAGAGGAGAACTAGCTGCGTATCCCCAGAGGCCTGGCTGTTTTTTCTTTGAAGAAGGATTTAGGAGACAAGATTATCTCTAAATGGGTCTGTTCATCAAGTTGTATACTGGAACTCTGTTGTCCTCAGAGGACCTCAGGTCAAAGTGGTCATCATCAGTGATAACAGCAGCATCTGACTGTCTTAGATGTAGAATCAGTTTTATGACTTTTAGGAGGCCATGTGACCTTTGCTCCTGGAGTCTTGAGGTTCTTGCAGGCCTGAGCCTCGGCGTCAACACTCTCCTTGTGAGTAGAGAGCTCATTACAGCATGGCTTTTCTTAAGGGCAAGCTGGAGACTACTGTAGTCTCTTATGTGCCTAGGCTCACGTACATTTTGGCACGTACACCTCTTTGATATGAGAAACGATTGGGTTGAGAAAATGCAAATGGCTTCTGCAAAATTGCTGATTCTTATTTTATGGGAGGAAGAAGAGACGCACCCAGTTTTTTCCTGAAAGTCCTGAGTTTGAGGAGTGCCTAACCTCAGCCACACTCTGTAATCACCGTGCCCGGTGCCAAGCAAGAGCAGGAGTTTTCCAGCAGGCAACAAGATGATATGGTGAGGTGTGTTTGCTGCAGGCAGGCAGGGGCAGCTGTCTCTCCCGGGGTTTTGAATGGGGTCAGCTTTGCTTAATCTGCATTGGCTGAGATAAAAAGCAAGTCAGCCACACAGCTCAGGGTTAATGCCTGGGGTTGTCTTGGTTTGGGGGCAGCTGCAGTGCATTGAGGCTTCTTGTGAAGAGGCAATCCTTGGAATAAGGCAGGTGAGGTAATTGCCACAATCCTCTTCCTCTCAGATTTCACAAAGCAGCTCCTGCCTTTTCAGGGCTGATGAGAGAAGGAAACCTCTTGCTGCTTTGTTGTGTTGTGTTTTTTTTTTTAATTTTCATTTAGCTTTTATGTGCAGCGAGAACAGTATGCCAAAAAAAAAAAAGTGGGGTTATTTATATGGTACTAAATGCATAGTGTCAGAGCAAGGGATTTGAACCTAAATATCTGGTGTGGCTGTCCTTGCTATGGTTACGAGGACTTCCTTTTATCCACTGGATTGATCTAGCAGTCATTGTCTCAAGGATGGGAATTTTATCATCCTTTTTTGTACTTTGGGATAAAGTGACTTCCTCAAGTTCTCCATCATGGAGGGGGTGGGGGCAGAGTAGAAGAGCTTGAATCCAGTTCTTTGGAATCCCAGCTCATGAACTTGGCCCTGAGACTCTTAATGGGACCTTCCTGATGTCAGAAATAACTCCCCTGGAGTCAGCTATATTGCTTCAGTGTCAACTACCTTAAGCAGATTACAACCAGGGCCACAGGAGCTGTTTTCAAGGACTTTACTGTGAAACACAGCACACACAAATTGGAATGGGAGCAGAAACAAAGGCACTTCTGAAAGCAAAGCTCTTTGGCCTCACAGTCAGTATCAAGAAGGGCACTGGGACTCTTCTGTCTACCAGCATTCATTCTTCTTAGCCTAATTCATCCTGTTTTGTTCGTGTTTCTCGGTTTTTGGACAGCGTTGGTTTTGATGAAGAAACATGCCAGAGCCTACGACTTCCATAACAAATGCATTCATTGAGACAGCTTTCTCAAACAGACCAAGGATGGTGATATGAATGTTAAGACATAGATGATTTAATGATCTTCAGTAAAGAGCCTTTGTGGTGGTGTTTTTGTATGGTGGTGTTTTTTTTTTAATTTAATACTAAATCAGAGGGGTGGAATCTGAGTGCCTGTGATGAGGAGTCAATGGCCCTGAAGCTGGTGACACCGGGACCTCTTACATGGAGACCACATGAGCTTGTAGCATTGTAATCCTGGTCCTCAACAGTCTAAAGACATGCAAGGCAAGGTCTTGTAGGAAAGAGGAATCTCTTACTAAGCTTCTGGAAGAGCTTTCAGGTGTGCAGGCTGAAGCCTGAAACAGACAGCAAAGTCCAAAGCTGTCTTCAGTTTGAAAGCAAATACTTTGACCTGAATGAGATACAGAGGTATGAGTTACCTATCTGATCAACATATGATTGGGCTTGTATCAGAAGTAGTGAAATTAAAGTATTTACCTCCTATTGGAAATAAATAAGTGTACCATCTGTTAAGCATGAGGCTTAGCTATGAGGAAGCAGGAGAGAATGACTAGGCAATAAAGGCAATGCCCCGGTGAAACCAGGGTTTCCAATATCAAGAAGAATTACAAATTCTTATTTCCATATTGAGGACTGGGACTGAGTTCAGAGGCTGCTGAAATCAAGAGATTTTTCATTGTATGGTAGCTGAGCTGTGGGACTCTTTTCCAGAGGATGCTGTGAACAGTCAAAATTTCTGTACTCTGGGGAAAGTGGGAAGTTAGCTGGGGAGGGGGTGAGGGATTACTGAATGCACAGAAACCGGCTGTAGCTTAGGAAGCCCACGGGCCAGCAGTGGTTGTGCTGCATGGAAGTATCACGTGCTGTCCTGTTCTTAGTCCTCTGCCATCCACTCTTGGCTAAGTGGGCCTGTGATCTGAGAGTCGTTCCTGTGATGGACTGATTGTTTTCAGAGATAAATGCTGGTGGTAGGACCGTTTGAAGGTATTAATATCTAAGGAGATGGCAGTTCATCTAAGTGCCTATAGAAATACCCATGGGAGGACAGATTAAAGCCGCAGGCCGTGAAATGAAAGGTGGCAGAAGTGGTGTGGATGATTCTCTAATGTTATTAGAAAGATAAATGTTTCCAAAATAATATTGCTGTGGGAGCTTAGGAATGTATCTTTATATCTAGGAATACACATTGGCAAACACATTGTATTAATAAGGTAAAACAGATATTCCTGGATGTAATAGCACAGATTTTTTTTCATTAAATAGTAACAACACCAGCAAATGGAGGTGCTATTTTAGGCTTTGTTTTGGTAACTAGTGTTGATGTTACAGAAGGGCCTGGTTGTACAGAGGAATCTTGGACTTAGTGCTCATAAAATGGATTCCTTTTAAATTAAATGGAAGCCTAAACAAATGTCAGTCTGGAACTAAGATACTTGTCTTTGAAAGGGCAGACTTTGAAAACTGAAAACAAAAACAAAAACCAAACCTGGCTGGTGAAGTCATCTGGGCAGAGAAGCATGGGAATATGAGTGTGGAGGACGTGAAACCTTCCTCTGGGTCAGAGTTGTGGGAATTCACTGAGCTGGGGATCCCGAGCAAAAGGAGAGCACTCAGTAGGAAAGGGCTCCAGGCTGAAGCTGGTGGATAGCCACCTTAAAAGGGATAGTTGGATTAAGCAGAGCATCTGTAAGGAATGGAAAAGTGGACTAATCAGCAAAAAAAAAAAAAAAAAAAAAAAAGCATTGTCTTAGAGGTCAGGAGGGGTAGGGATAGAATGAGAATTGCCAAAAGTCAAGCTGTGTTAGGCCTGGCAAAGGAAATTAAAACAAATAGCAACAGGTTTCTCAGCTATATAAATATTGAAGCTGCTGTGCTTTAAGGACTAAGTGGAGGTTAAAGATGATGATCTAGGTATGGCTCCAGCATGAACCAACCTTCATTTCAGTTCTCAGTGCAGGCAGAGGAGATGAGGACGTGGAAACTTTAAAAATTAATGGGAAAAACAGGAGACAAACAACTAAATTGAAATTGGTTGGAGAGCAGGGGCCAGGAACTTCCTGAAGTGAAAAGGACAGCAATTCGCTGTGGCATGAATGCAGATCATGGTGGTAAATAGCAAATAGAGACCCAATATTTGGGCTCTCCAAAGGAGATTGAAGCACAGACCCCCCTCAACATGGCCTCAGTGGTGGATCTGAGGGAAAGAGTAATTAAAAATTTGTGGGTAAATGCTGAACAGGTGGAATACACTGAGTAGAGGCAGAGCATGCCAGGCCGAGGCACTACTATGTCTGATGGGTGATTTTTCATTTAAAAATGAATCAGCCCCAACCAGCAAACTGCTGTGATGGCCCTGGTAGGTGTGAAGGTCTTCAGTGCTTGGCTGCATCAAGTTGGGAATCGTTGCTGTGGAGAACAAGTTCATGAAAACTTCTGGGGAGTTGATCTAAACGGGTGACTGTCAGAAATGGGATAAAATGCAGTAGTACAGTGCTGGGGCTTGCAACTGAAGACTGGGCTAGAATCTTTGAACAGGACTCTTTGCAAAATCCAGTCTCGCTCAAATCCATGGGAAAGCCTCCAGTGGGGGGAGGGAAGTGTTAACCCCCTCTGAAAGCAGCTGGCAAGCCCTGGGCTGCAGTCATGAGCTTGGAAAAAAACAATGGCTGTGGGCCGGCGCAGGTGCAGGGAAGAGCTCCAGGGGAGCGGGAGCCTGTGTGGTGAGGAGAGCTTGGCAGGGGAGGACTTGGCTGCTCCCTCATGATATGGGAGGGAAACAAAGATGGGGAGAGGAAAGAGCACTGTGAGCTAGAGAGCGGTGCTGGCATGAGGACAGCATGCCATAACTCAGCCCTAATAATATCACATCTGAAACATGGCATCTCCTGCTGGCTGGAGTGCTCTCCTTCCAGAACACCTCCGTGTAGCACCTGGAGGGCAGGGCAGCGCAGCAGCTTTCCTGTTCCCGTTGGGTGATACCACGTGGCTGATGGCATGGGCTGATTCAGTGCCTTAGGACACCCTTGCACCACCACCAGGAATGGATTTTTATCCCTTACGCAAAAACTGTCATGATCTTTTAGTTCTCTTGCATGTTCTCTTTACTCTTGTCATTGCCCAGGGCACTGTAGTGCTGACCTTGCCATGCCAGTGTTCTTCCAGCTTGGCAAAGTCACGAGAGAGTAGCTGTTAAAGACCAATATTTATCCACCAAATGCAAAATAAAATCTTGCTCCCAGAACGTGGGGTCTGGTTCAAAGTGCAGTTGGATTTATGCTAAAGTAATGTTCCAGTTTTGCAAGATGAGCTGAATTATTAAAGGAAATGGAGCTGTAGAGGTTGTTGCCGCTTTTGTCAATCCTGTTGTCTAGGTGCAGGACCTCAGTCTGCTGTTTTCTTTTTCCCTTTTTTTTTTTTTAATTGTAAGCAGCATGATGTACTCTGTCTTAAAGCAAATGTTCATGTATTTATTTATTTACTGAGATTTTATTACTCAGCATTTCAGGATAGCAGAAGTATCCTGTGTTTATTTTCCATAGGCTCTAGAGTTTATCCCACAGCAAAACTGAATTACTCCAGCTTTAGTGAAAAAAGGGAATCTGTGCTTTGTGACCTTGAACTTCCAACAAAAGGGGATTTACAGGGGGATAGAAAAATGGCAAATGCACAGAAAGTGAATATTTGCCATGGGGAAACTGGGGAGGTTTTCTTTTAAACAATGCCGATAACAGGTAATGTGACCAAGTTAGGAAGCCCTTGATAGTGAAATAATTCCTCAAGAGGAAACATCAGGTACATCCTTGGAGGCCTACAGCAGAAACAGGGAAAGGATAGCTGGTATCTGGTACTTTAATTGCAAATGAAACAGAAGCTGGCAGGAAAGAAATCAAGATGTCTCACGCCTTGAAGGCCTCCAGGAGGCTCTTTCCCAGCTTATAACAGTCCTTTGTAGATCGTTCTGGGGTAACTTATTCCTGTGACTTAATGATGGTTAGATTCTAGGCATTTGCTTCGCCCCTACCTCTGAGTTCCCTGGTGCAGCTGTGCTGCATTTGGGGTGAAGGAGCAAGGTGTGCACTTCAAGCTATTTATGGCTCACTTGACAGCTTCATTCTGGGAACATCCCAGGGAAGCTGATGGTTCTTTTGGTGCCAAATATTCATCAGCATCCTGCCATTTTCCAGTTAATTTGCCTGGATGGCTTCTCCAATGATTCCTAACACTTTCCACCACCTGATGCTTTATTAAGAGTTTGTTCCTTTGTCTGTCTCTGGAGCTGTTTGCTGTATCAGTGCAGTATTGTTTCCTGTCTGATTCAAGGATTTATGCTGACCTCATCAGTCGTGGCAGTGGATCAAGGCAGCTTTTGTGAGCAATCAGCATGTGCAGACCTCCGTTCTACACTCAGCTTCACAGTAGCAGGTCTCATCTGAGCACTGCCCACTCTTTCGTGGAGGTACCTGGTTTGGGGGCCAGCTCATGCAGCATCACGTCTTCTAGATGCATCCAGCTCTCGTGCTTTTGGCTTTTTTTTTTTTTTTTTTTTTAAGTTTTATGGCCAGAAGGAAGGTACGTCGTTCTGAAGCTTGACTCCTGGTCCAGCTCAGATCCTAGATTTTTACCACATGAATTCATGTTTTGACTTGAAAATCACACCAGGAGAAGCTATCACAGCCCTCCTGTAAACTGTGACAGTGGCTAATTAATTGGATTATCCATGTAAGTCTCATCCAGTAAATAGTTTTCATCTCAGTAACAATTTTGCATTTGGAAGGGTCACAAAAGTCTTTATATCCTTATCTCTAGGTGAAAAAATATTTTTTCTTACGGCTTTCTTTCTTTTTATCATCTTATCTTTCCACTTCATCCTGTGGAGATGCATCATGCAGCTTGATCTGTACATCACACATACACAGAAGCAGCAAGCACAGCTGGCAACCCACCCAACTCCCGTTCTTTGCATGCTGGGTGATGAGACCCAGGGTGGAGGACCCAGTTTGTTCCCAGTAAAACTGGACCTGCCAGCTCTGCTGCTGTTTGCTACAATAAATCCCAGTCTCTGAATTTGTCTTAATGTTATTGTAGGTGTTAAATGCCACCCATTGCTGCTGACTTCAAACCTTTCCCTGCAGGGCTGCCTGCCTGCTGCTCCTCCAGGCATGCTTTTTAGGTGATGCAGGAGATGTAGAGAAAGTAGCCTCCACCTTGGCTGCTGTAGCTTTAGGGATTCCCCTGGTCTGGAAGAAGTTGCTGAACAGATCCTTACTTGCACAGGGACTGACTCAGTAAAATTAATACGAGTAAGATGAGCTTGACAAATATCTTACCCTGTATTCAGTAGAAATAATCCACAATGCCAACAGACATGCAAATGCATATGGCTGAGACTGTCCATATCTTGAGGTCTTCTCAGTCAAAGCTGGATTTATCTGTTTGCCAGGAGCAACACACGTTTTCTCTTTAACCCTCGGCAAGCCTTCCAGCTTCAGCCCGGCTGATATCATCACTGTTTACTTGATGAGACAAAACATGGTCCCAGCAGAGAAGTGGCAGTGAGGCTGTGGCTGTGCTTTGTGAAAGGTAGGGATAAGGTGAGGAAGAAAACAATTAGGAAATTAAATTGAGTGTTTTGTTGCAGAGTTGGAGAGTGGGTTTGCAGTGGTAAATAGTTAATCAATACCAGATCATCTGTTTGACATATTAATTAGTTCAGCCTGTGCCAGACACAGATATCCTTGAAACCTGAAAAATTCCATTAAACGGTGCTTTCATTGGGATCCAGCCAAGGTGCTCTGCAGGCTTTTGAGAAAGAGCAGCCCATGGCAAGAGTGTGTCAATGGGCTGGAGCTGCCATGGTGGTGATGGGGTGGCACTGCAAAGGTCTCCAGTTGTGTTGGAGTCCCATACAACCTGTCACAACCTGGTGACAAATCCCTCATGAGCTCACTCTGGGGTGATGTCCCAGCTCTCAAATTGGGTAGCAGTAAGAACTGCTGCTGTTTTCTATGTGCTTTGGCTTTGTTCCTGTGCCCTTGGCTTGTGCCAAGGCCTTCTGTATTTGTGAAAAGGCCGGGCATTTTTCTTTCTCTTTAAAGCAGAGGTTTCCTGGCTCCCAGCCCCTTGTGAGGGCTGCGGTTGATTTCAGAGGTGTGATGGAGACCTGTGTGACAGGCAGCAGGTGTGTGCTGCTTTCTGAAGGTCACAACTTGATGAAAGGGTCTTCAGAATCTTTCTCGACAGTGTGAAGACCTACCCTTGGATGTGAAAGTCAGTCTGATGTTCTCGTGGACTGTAAAGTGTGAAGAAGGAGAAGGTTGGTGATTTTGTTTCATTCAGCATCCCATAAAAAGATCAGACAACATGTCCAGAGGGGCAAACATCCTTGGTATAAATGGTTCCTAGGAGTCATAGAATCATTTGAGTTGAAAGGGGCCCATAAGGATCATCTAGTCCAAAAGAAGTAGTAGAGAAATGTATAGAGAATAGGTAACTATGAAGTATGGAGATCTATGCAGCCTCTGGCTTGGAAAGTTCCCAAATCATTGGTTTTTCAGAAGTGGAAGGGATCAATTCTTGTATTTCCCCTAACCATCTGCTGTTGACCCTGGCTGTAGCTGCTGATGGTGGTCCTGCGCTGGAAGAACACATTCCTTGGCAGGGAGACATAAAGTCAAGTGCTGGGGCTTCCAACAAGCTGTGTGCAGCTGGACAAAGCTGCTTGTGCCTCTGCATGGGCAAACATCTGTAATGGTCAGTTGTGCTTGGAGCTGCTCAGTCTGCACAGTGAGCATTGCTGCAGCCTCCCTCTCCTGTCCCCTTTACACTGTGTTCAACCCTGGTTAATGTGGGTTGCATGAAAACCATAGCCTGTGGGATATATGGCCCTGAAGACAAGCAGTCAGAGTGTCTCGCTGCAGGTTTTGCTTTTTGTGTGCGGTAGTGTCTAAACTGTCCACCTTTGGAAGACAGGGTATCTGTGTGCAGATGACTTTGGTTGTTTTTTTTTTCCATGGGTAGGACACAGCAGAAATCACTTTGAAAGCTAAGGAGGGGCCTTTTGATGTGAAAGATGTACAGGCACAAGGAGAAGCCCCCCCTCCCACCGCTGAGAAAGGGGAGAGGACAGGAGAGTTTTAGAAGGTATAATTTGCTTACTTCCTCCCGAAGAGACCAGAAGAGCCTGTCTTGTTGAAAGTGGGTCTGCTTTCTTTGGTGAACTCTCAAGCTCTCAGCAACGCCCGCCAGTTTGGGATAGGAAGTGCAGAGCTTAATTGCATTTTGACCTCTCTCTTTTAGCTCTCCTATTCAATTTTTTCTTCTTCTGGGCCTGAAGTCTTGTTGGACTTGAGCAGGAAGGACTGGGGAGCTCGTTCAGCTACTGCTAATGTGCCTTGCTTTTTGCCTGCTTCGGGGGTGGCTTTTGTGCTCAGACATCTGAGAAAAGATACCAGGCAGCAGGGATAAAAGATGGCTGAACTCAGCACTGCAGCATGAAATCAAACTGGAACACAGCTTTGGGAGGACTGACAGTGCTTTTAATATCTTACTCTGGAAGGAATGGGAGCAGGCACAGGACATGGATGCCTGCTTCCATTGGGAGATTTGAAAGGCAGAGTTTACAAGGAGGGATCAGAGCAGTCCTGGCAGAGCAGGGCTCTGTGTATGGGTGGAAGGCAGGCTGCTGTTGGAGGGCAGATGGCTGGGGCAGCTCCGGAGCTAGGATTGAGATGCTGCCGGTACCAGCCCATGCCAGATGCATTGTGGTCTGAGAGCTGTGGAAGGATGTTGGGCACAGATTCCTGGGAGGATGCCTCAGCCCGGCAGTGCTGCCCAACTACTGCCTGCAGGAGGGAGCAGCCATGCTACTGCTGGGAAGCATTTGGGGTGGCTTAGTGGGGAGACTGCCAGTTCTGCAGTCAGTCTTCCTTTCCTCGTGGGCAGGAACCAGCATCTTCCAGCACAGGAGCTGGCAAAGGGGCACAAAGAACCTTAGTGCTTCCTGGAAGGCATTTCAAGCACCCCATGCATCACATCCAGGCTTCCTGAGCTGGGCTTTTCTGCTGCTCAGGCCACCTGGGAGGATGTGTCCAAGAAGGCTTGCAGTGTAATTGTTTGTGAGCGGTAGCTGGCACCCGTGCAGCCTGAGCTGGGTGGATGGAGGGGGACGTAGGGGCTGTGTTTTGATTCTGCCTTTCCTGTTTGTTGTAACTTGGCAGAGGCAAAGTTTTGGAGGCAGCAGGGGCAGTGAGACCTTTTTCTCTTCTTTCTTTTCTCCCTGGCATGCACTGCAACACCTTCTGCCAATAATGTTGATTTTTTAAATTTTATTTATCTATTTATTTTCCCCTGGGAGGGTCACAGTGAGGGGAGATGGCGCATTAGAGCTCTGTGGTGTCAAAGAACATAGAGCAGGGTACTCAGGTCGGCGTTCATCATGTAGAAGGGAGATGCAGCTGCCCCAGCAAGCAAGCAACTGCAGCAAAGGCTTTTCTGTTTCAGGTGGGATTTTTATGGGGAGAAAGAAACCTTAAAATAGATGAAAAAGCCCACAAACACACAGAACACTCTCTTCAAGGCCTGTTCAGAAAATGGAGATAAAGCAGCAATAAAGTCAAGTGCTCAATTAAGCCAGATGTACGTGCTCTAAAGCACTAACAGATGTGGCTCCGATGAAGTGTAGCTTTATAAACTGAGTGCCGTGGGAGTGGGCGCATGCGCCTGTGCTTTGTGATGGAGCAGTGCAGTGATTTTATTTTTTTTTGGAGTTGCCAAAAGCCTTTAGTAGGGGCTGGGGGGGTTGCTGACAGCACTCTGAGGCAGTTCAGCTAATGACAGCCTCTCACCTTCATGCTCTGGCTCCCTTGATGTGCTCTTGTGCAAAGCCCTGTGCCTGTGCAGTTGAGTGCCTCCCCAGATGTGAAGATGCAGAAATGCAGTAGAAGGTAGCAGGGTTCTTTAGGCTGAAAGGAGATGGATGAAGGATGGGTGAGGCTTGTTGTTCACACATTGTTTGTCTTTAGCACAAGGCAGTGAGTGAGTCAGCTGAGCTGACCTGGGGGTCTCAGCTGTTTGGTACTCAGACCATTTGCAAGGTTGGTTTGGAGAGGAGCTGAAACATTTGCATGGCACAAGCTAGCCAGAGCTGTGCAGTGTTCTGGGGCAAGCTCTATGAGAATATCTGTTCATTTGGAAGCTAGGATATCCTGAAGCAGTTCCTCATAGAAGCTCAGTATTTTATGTATTTGGGGTGATAGCACAGACACGAATGGTTTGCTGTCAACTGTGTCATAAAGGACTCTTTGTCACAAGCCTAAGTATCTTCCAAGCCTAATTCTCTATATGATAGCCAGATCGTTCAGGCATGAACTCTGGAGCTGATGGGAAGGCCCACGTGGGGCTGAGCAGCAGCAGGGCAAGGAGTGCTGTGTGGATTAGGTTTGCAGCAGACGCGCTTGGGCACTTGGTGCTGCGTGTTTCAGCTGGATGTATGCCTGCAGCTCTGAGGGAATATTAGAGCTGCCCTTCTGGCCATTCAGCTGCTTTATCATATCACTGGTTTGTGGTGGTCTGTAGGCATTGCGATGTCTCCCTCCTCCTTGGGAACGCAGCTGACTGATCTTCCCCTTTTATTTCTTCCTTCCTTGACCGCAGTTTTATGACTCTCACTTCCTGCCTCTTGCTCAGCAGGAGGCTGCGTCCTCCTGAGGTTGGAGCTTGGGCAACTTCATGGGTGGCCCAAAATACGGTACTGTTTGGAAATAAAACAAGATCCGTCCCCTTTCCCTACTAAGGCAGGAGCCTGAAGCAGTGACACAGCGCAGCAGCACCGCGGGCTGCCTTGAGCTTACTCCTCCCACCGATGTGGGAGGGAATTTTCCCCTTCTGAACCAAATGCCATTGATCTACCCATGGCTTGGGAGGATGGAAGTCGATAAAGGACTGTAAAGCTAACAAGCGTTACCAGCATGTGCATGGCTGCTGTATGCCATATGCTGTCATTACAGATCAGCCAGTCTGCTGTATGTTGCTGCCTTCTGCTAGGAGATCTGTGTCTGAGCCCTCCATGAAGTTACTGCACGTGTCAGCCAGCCATGGGACAAACCTGCAAGGCTTTATTTTGGCAGATCTCTTTGTTTGAACAGTGGTTTCCCACCGGTGAGGCCTTCTTGCCTAAAGATTGGCAGTTGTCTGATTTCAGTAAATGATAAATGAGCAATCAAGATTGGGGTCAGTCTCTTCTTATTTATAATAAGAGTTAAATTCAGCTCTGTCCCTACATGGGAGAACAAGGGTTAAGGAAATCCAGCAAAGGGACTGCCAAATGGGTGAAATATTGCTCCAAGAACTCCATGGAAGATGAACAAAATGTTTTGTTGTAACCTGAAACAGTTGCAAAATTGTTTAGTTTGATCAGAAACACAGTCTGTGAACACCTCAACCTGGAATTCACATGTGGGATATGGCAAATCTATGATGGCTGCTGTAAGGAGGGGAGGATAATGTTTGTGAGCGTTGTAGACAGCTGGGAGCTGCTGGTGGGCAGAAGAGGCTCGGCTAAATAGAGCAGATACTGTCTTTCCACCTACAGTTCAGTGCTCTGATTCTATTTGGAGGCAGTTGTGCTTTGTCTGTGGGGGATGCAGGTTCCTGGGGAAAAATCCGATATAGGGTTGGCTTTGAGAGCTGGTACTCAGCCAGGGGGCTGCATGGGGACAGTAGGTCTGGTAGACCTGGAGGTGATGGTGGTGGTAATGGCAGTTGGGGGTCTGGCGTGGTTTCTGAGGAGAAAGTAGAAAGGAATTGCCATAATAATAGTGTGTTGTGAAAAGGCAGACTTGGAGGAAATGCGCTATGAGATTTGGGTGGGTGGTGAGGGGAGCCCTGGACTGAGCTGCTGTCTGGAAAATTGACTGTGGAAAAGTGAGATGTTATTTAAAAACTAGTAATACAAATGGCTGAAGTTCATGCCATTTGCATACAATAGTCTTAATAAGTGGAGAAGCCAGTGTGGCTGAGAAGGGAGTGGAGCAACACTGGAGATAGATGAGAGACAGGCAGGCAGGTTGGGGCACTGCTCTGGCCTTTGGGGGCTTTGTATTTTTTTTTTTTTTACTTTTTTTTCTTCCTAATTTTCAAGCTTTTCTACCTTTCTGTAGAGCAGAAGGTCAGACTTTTGGCAGCTCGTCTTGTAGCCTTCCCAGAAGGCAAATGGGAATGCTGCTGTAAGTTCATATCCTGTCTGGAGCTTCTGCCTACCTCAGTTGTTGATCTCAGTGGGAGTTGTGATTGGGCACTAAAGGGCACAGTTGGATTTTCAGAGTCAGAGCAGACCTTGCTGCTGAGCCAAGCCACCACTGGGGAGCTGGAACAGGAGGGCATTGCTTTGCCTATGGAAGAAAAGCTTTTATGGCCAGAAGTGACCACCAGACTATCACTGCAAACTTTTGTGAGAGACAAAAAAACATTTTGCTCAGCCACCTTCATTTGGAACAAGAAATCTTGTAGTTGGTTAAAGTACTCTATCCAAGAAACATGCTACATGGTATTGAAAACCCTCCTGGGCAGATATGACAGTCTGCTGGAGAATTAGCTCATTCCTTGGTGCAGATTCAAAGGGATTCATGGTCCGTCATCAGCTAACAGTTGCTGCTGGCTTGTCACTGCCTGGACCTAGAAAGGCAGTCATTTTGAAATGGGAAAAAGAGTCTAAATGTGTCCTGTGTATTGCATTTTCTCTAAAATTGTGAGAAAGATGGGTGGGTTTGGGGTGTTCATGGAGCTCTTGAACCTTGGAAGGGGCTGTTCTTCCTTTGGTTGGTCTGCAGAGCTTTGTACCTGGGAATCATCCTTGTTAGGACTCCTGATTTCTGTAGTATAGAGGTACAGCATCCCAGTGCCAAAATGCCGTCACATACATAGTAATTAACTTGGGACATTATCATTGAGGCTGCAGCAAGGAAATATCTTCTGTTCCATCCAGACTATGAGATGCAGTAGCCTTGGTCTCAGAGATGACCCTGTGTTTCCTAATGAACTAGGGTAATAAAGGAGATTTGAACACTGCAGTGAAGCCTGAAGGAAATGAATGAAGTGGTTTTGTGGTCTGATTTTGTTCTGGAAACTCATAGGAAATGAGGATTTAGGGGCTGAGCTTAAACTGAAATGTGGTGCAGGCTTTTTGGGGTGGCTGGGGCACTGAAGACCACAGGAATGCATGCAAATGACAGGGAAAGGAAGGCAGAGAGGTGGCCTGGTGATGTTAACAGCTCTGTTCATTCACGCAGAAGCCCCTAATGACTATGAAGTAGCTACCCTAGGGATTTTATTAGCAGGGTCAAGGTCAAACAGGGAAGCTGCAGTGCAATTAATTTAAACTTCGAAGTGTTTTTGAGTTAATTCATTTGGTTCTGCTGGGAAGACTGCAGCTACGTGGAGGGCTAATCAGAGAATTGTGTTGAAAGGGCTGAGATACGGCTCGCTAGCAAGGGAGAATGCTTTTATGGTGGCAGGGCGCTTGGAGAGCCTCACTCAGCAAAACCTTTCAAACATGTTAACATATTTCCCTAGCAGGCTGCCTTCACAAGTGTTGAAGTTGTGTGTGTGGTATTGGAGGGGAGGGAAGGGGAGGCTTGGGAAGGATCAGCGTGGCTTTTACATGCCACTTTTAGGACCAGATTCTTATCAGTGCCCTCGGAAATAAGCAAGTGGAGGGAGGGGGAGGTGGGCAAGTCAGCTTGGGCACTGTGGCTGAGGTGGGGCCAAACCACTGTGTCCAGCCATGAGCCAAAACCTGGTTTTGCTATAGCTTTTAGGTGTCTGGGGCATCTCTGCTGTAGGCATGCTTAGGGATGATTATTGTAACTCTGCAGTTCCATGTTAAGAAGAAGTGGAGGAAAGGAAAGTGGGATGATGAGGGGATGTTGAATAAGTAGATTGCAGAAGCATTTGTCTGCATTTTTGAGGGACCCAATCAGTGCTTTCCCTGCCATTCTTGACACAGAGCAAATGGTTGGCACAGTAGGGAGCAGGATGTCAAACAGCATTTTTGGGCTGGCTGTTGGCAGAAGGAGGGCTGAAGCAGACTTTCCCCAGAGGTGCTTTGTGCTCTTCTGGGCCCACAGGGAGTGGACTGGTGATACGCTACATGACCCATCAGCTGAATCTGTTGGAAAGAAAGTTAACAAAACAAACCTTGCTATTTTATCTCTCTTCAGCCTGGCTGCACATTTTCATGAAATGGTGGAAACTTAATGTTTTTGAGAATTCTGTTCTTGTTTGAGATTTAGTTGGCATTTGCTGACGTGTTTGTAGTTATATTGGGAGGTGGAGGAGGACCTAATAGGGAGACAGGCAGTCATGCAAACACATGCAGAAACACATAAAAGGTAGGCTGTGTTATTGCACAAGTCCTGTATCCTTGGGAAACCAGTCTGCAAACATGATTTAAAAAAAAAAAAAAAAGTTTGAAGTGAAGCCTGGGGGAAGGGACATTTCAATACCTCTTTCACCCTTATCTGCCATCATCTGTTTTGTTATCACTTCAGTATGTGCCCTAGAGTTCTGGAGGAGTTTGGGTGTGATGGGGCACTGGCGCACTGTGTGGGTATATTTCTAGCTCTGTGGCCAGGTGGATGGAGGAGGGAAAGCTGCTCTGTGCAGCCACCAGAAAGGGGCAGAGAGAAGAGTTAAGTGGCTGCTGGAGGCTGTGCTGCCCTGAGTCAATGTCTCAGCATTTTGCAGGAGCATAAAGCATTTCCTGCTAGACAGCCGAGCCAAAGGAAGGCACTGGGTGCCCCTTGGATCACCCCAGCAGCTCAGGGCAGGGAGAGGAGCTTGTGAAGCAAGCCCTGGCCAGGACATAGCGTTCCCTTGTGCCTCCTGCTGCTGGAGATGGGCTGAAAAGATTGGATGGCAACAAATAAAGGGTGTTTGAGAGCCACAAGGGAGCTGTGGGTTCTTTGTGGACAGCGTACTGTGGAGGTCAGGCCATCTCTTGGAGACCAGAGTGGGAATTTCCTGGTTGTGATATGCAGCCACCTTGCTGGCTGGCATGGGTACCCCTTGCAGCTCTGTCCTCTGCAGCCAGTAGGCATGCTTAAGTGTCAGCAAGCATCTGAAGGGCACATGTTGGTTCTGCAGAGATGGATGAGGCTGAGTGGAATAGGCCAGATAGAGACCAGGAGGGAGTATCTAGGTGAGATTCCCACATATTTCATACCTGGGCAGCTTGATCTAGTGGTTGGCAAACCTGCTCATGGCTTCGGTGTTGGAACTAGATGATCATCAAGGTCTCTTCCAACCCAGTGCAGTCTATGATTTCATGATAGCTGTTAGACCTGGTCTAGATGTAACCTGTAGTTCAGGAGCTTCCCATCTGTTGGGAGTTGGTGGGACATCTGGGGATGAGTTACTGTTCATGGAGTTGTCCCCAGTTGGTCTCTATGAGAAGTGTCCTGTGGCAGGATGGTTTTTCTGTGCATCCCTTCTGCACCCTTTCTCTTCTACACTGCATATTGCTTGCACTCCCTCTGTGGTATTTTCCCACTGTATTTTGTATGATTGTGTGTGTGTGAAGCAGGGCGTGAAACTTGATTGGATGCTTTGATTTATTCTGTCTCTGAAGAGCTGCATCCAAACTGGCTTAGTTGTGTGGGGTTGGACCACACACCAGTGCCCTCATGTCCCCTTCCCCACAGTGGTAACTGAGACCTGATGGATACTGCAGTGGTCCAGTGTTGTCTGGTCTGGCAGTGGTAGGCAACAAACCTGGGTCCTTTCTGTGGTATGGTGGGCCGGAGGGCCTGGGGGGGACTTTGTTCTTGGCAGCTCTTGCCACAAGGAAATTGCAGTGCCAATATAATCCCTGCTGGGAAATGTTTCCTGAGGTATCTGAGCTCCGGGTCAACAACACCCACACCAGCTATTAAAAAGGAACCTTTGCCCAGAGCTCTTCTTGAAATACTTTGCAGAAGGATGAGGTAGAGATCACTAGGGCTGCGGTAGGGGTCTGCGCCTTTTCCCTCCTCCCTCTGCAAGTTGATCAGTGGCCACAGCTGTGGTGCATGTTTAAGGTCAGGTTTAAAGGCTCTGTCTGCTCTCAGGCTGCAAAAGACAAGGGCTGGGCATTTGGGAATGGGAAGCAGAACTTGTTAAAATAACTGTGTGTATCCCAGAAAGAATACCTCCCTCTCCAGAATCATTAGTGGACCGTAATGTGCTTTGGAGATGGAGAGTGGTAGCTCCGGTGAGATGTGAACTTGGGGCACATCCTGCGCACAGAGCTGAGGGGCTGTGGGCAGGGTGTTGAAGGTTACTTGGGTGAAACTTTCTGTGAGTTTGAGACCTCAGTCAGTGCTTGAATGCTATATAAACACTCTGGATAGATAAACACGTGCATGCAAAACCTCTCAGTGAGCTGTTGTTGGATGGAAGTAAATGTAGAGGGAGAGCAGCACCGGCGAGGGCAATGCAGTCCTTGGCACGGCGCAACCTCCCTGTGATGCCACGGTGCTTGCGGCCGGCTGAGTCCTGTCCTGTAGCCCACATATGCTTTGGGGCTCTCCAGAAGGATGGAGGTGTGTTTTTAACGTCAGACAGCTGCCTTTCTTTGTATGACACGTTTCTCCTTGCAGCTCAGGGAGCAGCAGATCTTTTGTAAGCTTGTCTGTTTCTCTGCTGTGTTGGTGGAGGTGCCTAAAGGTCTCAAATCAGATTCTGAAAGCTTTCAGTACTGGAAATTGGTAGCGGTTCTGAAAATGTTGGCGAGACTGAGTGGCTCAGTACAGACGTTAGCTGATGGCCATTTGGATATACTTCCACCTCAGCCAAGTCCTCGCCCCATTGAAGCTAATGGGAATTTTCCTTGAAGAAAGCCATAATAAAATTGCATTTTCTTGCCATGGGGGAGGTGTTTCATGTGTTCAGGAGAACTTCAGCTATCTGCTTTGATTCTTGCCACACTTGTCACGCCCTGCACAAAGCTCTCTACCTTTTGATCCAAAATAGCGCAGAAGATGTTTTCCACATGCCATAGGAAAATGGAAGAACTATAAAAAATAATTGTTTTGGAGTTTGGCACTGCTCTGTTCACAGATATATTTAGTGTGAATTGAAATTGGTCAGCAAAAAGGCATTTGCTGGGATGACAAATGGATTGTGTATCTGACTCATTTGCATACCTGCCCATCCCATGCTGGTGGAGTTGGTAGGTAGTGGCTGAATTGATCTGTAGTTCATAAGCATGCATGGGCATCTCTTTTCTCTTGCGCAGTGTTACAAAGTATTATTTGGCTGTGAATGGCGCTATTTGGCTCTCTGTTCTTCCAACATCATTACTCAACGTTTCTGCTCCTGCCATTGCTGCCTGGTCCCTTTTAGCTCTTCAAAATGAGGCCCACCAAACCTGAGACTCTTCCGTGAAGGAAAAGTGGGACTGATCCCCTTCCTGACCCCTTTCCTAGTTGCTGGAGTAGAGGGGAGCCGTGATTGATGGTTTGAATGAATGTGAGCAAGAAGGCAGGAAAAACAGGTCCTTCTTGACCTTAAGCTGTCTCTGGTAGCCCTGGGTCGGTCAGAACTCTTAAGGAGCAGCATGGGCTTCAGGAGTTGGAAAAGCTGTGCTGGGGCTCTGGACACAGCCCAAAGTGGATCAGCTCAGCAGCAGGGAGGAAAGCTTGCAGTCGATAGCAGCTGGACCTCTTTGGCCTTCACTCTGGGTTTGTTCCTGTGGCGGGTGCCTGAGGAGCCAAGACCTACCTCTCCTATCCCTGGGTGTGTTTGTGCACATGGGCTCGCACGCTCTGCTCCCACCAGGGGTTTTCTTTGGGCTGATATTTGTTAGCATTGGAAAGTGAGAAAAATGAGTGAAAATATTATCAGAAGCAGGTTTTGTGAATGAATCAGCCGACAAGAGGCTTACCAGCTTGCCTTGATTTACTAGAGTGGTGCTTATTTGGGCAGATGTCTATATATTTTAGTTGGAGGCAGGAAGGAGCAAGAATTGATTGGGAAGTTCACTGCATTCATCACACTGCTTCTCTGTCACTCTGCACTGCTGGTCTTCTGAATGGAGCTGGGCACTGCATGGTATCCGAAATGCAGCCCTGCTACACTCGTTCTCCTCATATTGTTGATGGTTACATGATGTCACTGAGAAGACAACAAAAAAGTCAAAAGGCTATAGCCCTCCTAAAGTGGCTCATTGGGATTCAGCTCCTGGCTAGCCTTGCCCATCTTCTGCGTGTGACTTTTTCATTTGATCCCATCTGAAGGGCAGCCTCGTGGCCTTCTCTCTTCTCACTGTGTGTTTCTAATTAACAGGGAGACTTGTGGATAAACAGAAGATTCCTGCTCAAAAGTATTCCTTGCCCAGCTCCTCGGATGATAGCCAAGGCAGCAATTGCCAGGCAGCAGCCCAGACATTGAGCTCGCCCATCTGGCTATCAAGCCTCATCCAAATTCTTGTCTGGAACCAGTATTGAGGAAAGTTATGCACTTTGCCAGATTGGTTTTGCCCCATGTTTGCTTTTCAGTTGCTACCTAAGCAGCTTAAAAACTTGCAAACAAAACTCATTTAGTATTTCTGGGAAGTGTGCTGATCCCAGTACAGGGAGATTTGGGGCCAAAATCAAGAGGAAGTTCAAAAGGATATTGGACAGATCCACAAAGGATGGGGTCCTTTGGTGGCTTTTAAATCCTGTCAGGCAGATGCAATTTCCAGCACAGATGTGCTGTTGCTACTTGTCTCTAGCACAGGTTGGGAATGGTCCTTCTGAGGCACATCCCCAAACAGATGCTGATGAGAATGGGATTCTGGGATGTGTCTGATCCAGCCCTCTTGGGCTACTCTGCTATCAGTCTACAGGCAGCCACATGTTTTCTGAGTAATTGTGGACAAAACTCTTCTTGCGTTTTCCCCTCTGGAATCCTAGGGTAGTAACACACTATGGTGCACTGTGGGGAAGAGCTCAGGAAGCTGTGACATAAATAAAACATTTGTTTTTATCATTTTTTTTACTCTGTATCAAGACAGTACAGTTATGTCCTGATTAAAACATCACAATGCTTCTAAAAGGAAGATTGGATATTAGGAAAAACTTCTCTGAAAGAGTGGTTGGGCAACGGGATGGGCTGCCAGGAGGTGATGGGGTCATTGTCCCCCGGTGTCCCTGGAGGTGTTCAAAAAAGTGGAGATGTGGCACTGAAGGATGTGGATTAGTGGGCAGTGTTAGTGGTAGGTGGACAGTTGGAGTAGGTGATCTTAGAGGTCTTTTCCAATCTTAATGAGTTTTCTATGCTTCTAGATGTTAAAATCAAGATGCTCCGCATGCTTAGACTTAGAGAAAGTAGGATGGACTCATAAATAAAGTGCTATTACATGAACTAAAGCATTGCAAGCCCTCTTTTGCTCATGGTTTAATGTGGTTTCTTATTATGAGTATCTAGGATGCTAGTTGGACTAGATGATCTTTGTGTGGTCTTTTCCAACCAATGTGATTCTATGATAAAGCTGAAATCAGAAATGCCAGTGCTCTTCTTGACTGTGTGTGTTTGTGATGTGAGCCTGAGTTCTCTGATTTCCCTTGGTATGCTGAGATGCTTTGTGTTTGTCACCTCTATAGGACCAGAAAGATGAAACAGAGGGTGGAAGAGGTGAGAAGAGCCCAGTGTTATCCCAGCTTTTTTGCCAGCTGATTTTGAAGTGGCTGGATTAGGTAGGGGTCTTATGGCAGAGCTGGTAATGCCACATGGGGTGGTTCCGCAGTTAGAAGAAGTGGTCAAATCCAGCAGTAGATAGGCTGTGTGCTAGCAGCTGAATGAGTAATGTACCACATGACAAATGATGTGAAAGATGATATGGCAAGGATGATTACTGAAATGGCAGGATCTCTGCGGGAAATTAGGGTGGCCATAAAAGAGAGGCGAGGTATTTTTGAAAGCGGTCCTGAGAATTTATTTTAGCACATTAATATTGAGTAAGTATTCCTGGAGATACTCTAGGGGATGATAGATGGACTCAAGGTATTGTTACTAATCACTGTGGTTTTCAGTTTTGGAGCAGAAATGCACTTGGCATCACTAACCCAACTGGACTTCTGATGGGAAAATTACATTCTTCGGGAAGTAATTTAGAAGGTCAAAGAAAAACCAGAAAGAACTTCTCCAGCAGCGATTTCCCCTGCTCTCTAAACTGTCTTTTAGTGCAGTAATAATAACTCCAGAATGAAAGAATCTATTCTCACCTTCCAGATGAAAGAGCTAATGCAATTTAAAATTTTTGCATGCAAAGATTTTATGGCTTGGTAACTGGCCACGCTTGAAAGCAATCCGGGATGGGATGAACACATGAGAGGCCTGGCTGAGCTTGACCCTTTCCTTGTCTCCTCTCTCTCCTACAGACAACGGTGATGACCGGTCTGAGAGCATCCTTGCTGAGAACCATGTGGACAGCACTGGGGGGATGTTGAGTGGAGCCAGCAGCAGGAAACCCATTAAAACAGGCATGAAGGAGCTGGCGGTGATGAGGGAGAAGGTGAACGAGCAGCAGAGGCAGATGGGCAAAGTGGGCAAGGCCCATCACAACCATGAGGATTCAAAGAAGTCACGGATGCCAACAGGCAGGGTGAGAGGAGGGGGGGGGAGGCAGAGCTCAAGGATATGCAGAATGCAAAAGTAACATTTACAACAGACTGCCTTTAAAAGAGAAGAGGGGAGGGGAAAAAAAAAGAAAAAGAAAAAGAAAAGCAAACGTTTATTTTGGCCTGAAGCTGAGGTCGAATGCACCATCTGATGAACTTTGATGTGCTGGCGAGGAGGCGTTATTTTCATTGCAGCTTCACATTCTGACAGCAGAGCTGGAGAAGGGGGGTCCTGCTGGCTCAGCACCAGCCCCCGCAGGCTGTGAGCATGCCCCTTGCCTACAGCCCAGCTTTTGCACACACTTTTTTCCCTAAGCAACTCCCCAGGGATGGCCTATGGGATTTCTGGTGTGGAACTCTGCCTGCTGGTCGATAGCCCCAGTGCAGACAGGGTGAGCCTGAGAATAGGCTATGGGGTTGTCAAGAAGCAGGACAGTGCCCAGTGTCCTACCTGGCCTGCTGCCCTCCTGTCCTTGGCCATGGTTTCCCTCTAGTGGGCAGCTTAGTCAAGGCAACTAAATGTCGGGGGGATGGAAAACCACCTCCAAAAACTTGTTACTATTTCTCTATCAGCACGGGGTATTTATATCTGAGGAGCACAAGGACAGAGAGGAACTTTGAGAGTCACCTCCAAGGAACATGCAGAGCAGCTGTTCACCTCCCTAATGTACACTTCATGTGCTGTCCCAGATCAACCTTGCAACTGTAGTCCTTTAGGTCAAATTTAGCCTAACAGGCCGATGTCTGTGGGACAGATGTGGCTCCATGGCATGGTGCTGCCACCATTGGCTTAGAGAGTCCCCACAGTGCTGCCGCTTGCCTAAGAGAAAAACAGCAGATGCAGAAGGCAATGAGGTTCAGAGTTGCTCTGGCTAACACCAGGTGGAATTTTACTGGACTGCCTTGGCTGGGTCCTAAGCTATGGAGTTAGGCATTAGTTTGCTCTTTACCGTGTGAAGATTTGAGATTATGACATGGCAAATGGTCCCTTTACCAGGATGTACATTTATTTGTTATGTTTTCTTGGCTTTTTTCAGACCCCTTGTCAGCAGGAGCTGGATCAGGTCCTGGAGCGCATCTCTACCATGCGACTGCCGGATGAGCGAGGTCCCCTGGAGCACCTCTACTCCCTCCACATCCCCAACTGTGACAAACATGGCTTGTACAATCTCAAGCAGGCAAGTAGAGAGAGCTGGAGCCCTGGAGCCAGCTGCATTCCTGGCAGCATCACTGTGCTCAGCACTGCACATAAATTGTGCCCTACTCCTTGGGTGGCAGAAAGCAGGTCCTAGGGTGTGGGGACTGCCTGTCTGCTGTCCAGACCCAAAACATGGGGCAGTTGCATTTCTCATCAAGTTGTCATCACTAACAGGATGAGAGCTGAGTTTCCACTTATCCCCAGTACCTTTGTAGTGTAGTATGCCTTTGTTCCACCACAAATTAAATGATTGTATCATAGTGGTTTCCTAACAAGGGTTACAAGCATTACTGCACCGCTGTCTGCTCCTTTCTCTTGCCTCTTCCTAGATTGAATGTCTGCAGCTTTGCAGGAGGTATGCAGGAGAACAAGCTGGGGGGCAGTATGGGTGTGGGATGTGCACAGAGAGTGATGAGAGAGATGATTCTTCTGCTCAGGTTGGAAACAGGATCATGCTGAAGCTTTTCTGGCAAGGGCCTCTCCCAGGAGAGGCTTTTTACCTGTGTTGACTGTTTCCTTTCCTCTCTGTTTCATTCCCACACCTTCCCTGAACAGTTTTGCCCAGCAGAGATTTGCAACCAGACAAAATCAACCTTACCAAATGCAGGTCCTGGATCAGAGCTGGATGCATGATATCTGCAGTGAGAAGAATGGTCACAGGCTCTGTGGGCATCAGCAGATGTTGCAGTAGAATCTGCAGCCAGACGGAAGCTCTCTTAAGCAGCAAAGCACCATCTGGGGGCTGGCTTGCATTGATAGTACCTGGATGTGAGCACCTCTTAGAGCATGTGGCTGCCTGTAGACTGACCTCTGGAGAAGACCCAGACATCCTGCTGTTTTCATGGCTAAGCCTTTTTTTTTTTTTCTTTTTTTTTTTAAGAGCTACTTCCGCCCCTTGGTTGGGAGCATTTTTTAAAAAAAAAAAGAAAAAGCCAAAAATATTAGAAAAGAGCAGATTGCACTGAGATAATCTTGCTTTGTCCTTTCTCTTCTCTGCACTATGCAGAAGCTGCATGTTGGTCATAGCTGCAGAAAAAGGGAACAAAAATTCTGTCTCTTCTGCCTGCCCTGGGTGAGGACAAACATGAGGCCATTCCCAGTTTTCAGTCCATCTGGGTTTCCAGAGCTGAATGTCAGCTCCTTTTCCTCGGTTGGAAACTAGATGCCAATAAAAGCATTCCTGGCTGCTCCCACCTCCTGTGGGTCAGGACAAGGTGGAGGGTGCCTTAATGTGCTCTCGTGCTGGGGAGCATTTTTTTTTTTTTAAGCTTTTTTCCTGCTTTTTTTTTCCCCCTGAACAAGGCTGCATTCTAACCTCGGTCCAGCTGCAGAAAATGGATTGAATTCAGCTTTGCAGAATGCATGTGGAGTCTGCTGTAGGGGCTGGATCCTGCTGTGCCATGTTCAGGGGTGTATTCATTTTGGGTGTGGGGGGATGAGCACCAGGTACAAGGTGCATACAGCCTTGCAAAGGCAAGGGGTGGATGGTAGCCATTACAACAAGAAACTTCTCTCTTACCAGAGCAGGCTTTGGAGTATAAAAGCCATGTCCATGCTTGCTGTGGTCACTGCTTCTGTGCTGGGATTGAGATCCTGTTCCTAGACATAGCTGAGTTGGTCCATGGGTCCATGTTGTCACATTTAGTTTAACTGGTCTGTAAGCATATTTCATCCCTACTCACGCAGGGATTGTTGACTCTCTAGGTGCTTTCATCCACAGTTGAAAGAAAAATGTAATTTGGGGATAATTGTCCTCATGGTTTATTGAAATCAGCTCAATGGTCCCATGCATAGAATCACTAATGTTGGAAAAGACCACTAAGATCATCTAGTCCAGCCATCCATGGTTTGAAGGAAGAAGCGGTGATGCTGCTACAGCACAGGTTCATCCAAGCCATCCATGCTCAATCTTCAGAGAAACTATGGGGGTAAGGATGGTCTCCTCCCTGTATCTCCTCAGCTGATGCCTGCTCTGTCCCTCTCTCTGCAGTGCAAGATGTCAGTGAATGGGCAACGTGGAGAGTGCTGGTGTGTGGACCCCATCCACGGGAAGGTGATCCAGGGTGCACCCACCATCCGTGGGGATCCCGAGTGCCACCTCTTCTATACAGCCCATGAGCAGGAGGACCGGGGAGCACACGCCTTGCGGAGCCAGTAGATGGATGTAATCCTGCTTGCTGTGGCCCCGGTGCTGGATTTTTTACATGGGTTTCAGCATGTCTCTTTTAAGCTCTGGAAGAGACCGGGGTTGGGTCCTGTGTGCTGCCCTCCTGCTGCCCCAGTTCTTGGGGAGGGAAGAGATGACAGGAGGGAAAGGGTGGGGGGGGTGGGAGGGGAGGTTGCAAGGAGAAGGGACTGCTTTCCTATAGTCTTTTGCCCAATGTCAGCCAGAGAACCAGTCTTTTTTGCTCCTCGCCCCGTGGCCCTGCCTTCCTGCTGCTTTGTGGCATATTCCTGCAGGCAAAACACCTAACCATGGGTGGGAGGGGGAAAGAAAAAAAAAAAAGAAACAAACAACAAAGTTCCATTTCCCTCTTCCTCCCTCCCTTCCCCGAGACCAAAGACTGTAAATACTGCCTCTTGTGTCCTGCCTGTCCCCTGTGCATTGGCCCTGGCGTGGGATGTGGTGTGGGAGGAAGGGAAGGAGGGTAGTCCCCACTTTCCAGTTGGAGCATGGCAGCATGATGGGGCTGCGTTCCTCAAGGGGGCATCGCCAGGAGATGAGGATGAGGCAGCCCCCTGAACCACCGCTGGTTGCAGCCAGCCCTGCTGCTCTGGGAGGATGGGGCCTTTGGGTGACTGTGGAGCTGAATGCTTGGTTTTCTGAGGGGTTTGGAGGGCTGCTGCCCGGTATTTCTTAGGATTGCCTTAAGCTGAGGGAGCTAAAGTGAACTTGCCGGGGCTGGGTGGAAGGATGCCTGTGTAGATTTAGGATAATAAGCCAGGGAGTGTCTCTCTTTCTTTCTTTCTAGATAGGAAAAACCCATCTAAAACCTGCACTCCCAGCAGCTGCTCTTGTCCCTCCATTTTCGCTTGGGACAGGAGTGAGCATCTGCTTTTCAGCGCACACTTTTTTTATTGTAAGTACAGTATATATCATGCTTTGTAAAGGCCCAGACACACACGCACCCCTCTACCCACGTGCATGTTTGTATAGGTTAAATCCAAGCAATTGCAGGCACTCTGAGATGTTTTGCACTGGACGTGCTGCTCTGAGGACCGATGTCTCTGCCATTACTTCACCTGTTGATTTCTTTCTGTACAGAACACACCGACGCTGAGAATAAATAACTTCCCTGTCGCCGAAGCAAGGAGACTTTTTCTTCCTTCCCCCCATTTTTAATGTGGATTCCATTTGCAAAACAATTGTGAATATTCTTATCCTTACTACAGTAAGGGGAGAAATATGGAGTTTTTTGTGGGACCTTGGGCAGGGCTGGGGTGGGCCCGCAGAGGGGTTGAGGGGTGCCACCAGGATGCTCTCCTTGGGGCTGTGGGACAAACACCACTCACCTGGGGACTTGGGACTGGGGAAAGAAAAGCAAAAAGCCCAAAACTCTGCAGTAATGGGAATGCTGGGGTTTGTTGCTGTTTCCTTCCCCCTCTCCCTTTCCTGGCCTGAAGTTTCTGAAGCTCAAGGAGCAGGGACAGTCTGTGCCGATTGAACTCCTCATGTCCTTGCAGGAGTTTGGAAGTGTCAGTGGAAGAGAAAGGGAAAATGCTTTGGGGCTGTGGTGGGAGTGTGATAGAGAGGTGTGTGTATGTGAGAGAGAGAGAGAGAGGGAGTGAGAATGTATCAGAGAGAAAGAGAATGCACCTGAATGCAGAACTGAGTAATTGTAAAAATGATGCGACCTGTCTTCTGTTAATGGCACAGGGTGTTCAGCTTTTCCATGTAAACCATGCACGCTCTGGCTGTCAGCTGTAGTTTGTACTTTTTGTTTTGTTTAGGAACCAGGAAGTTTTCTTTTTGTGTTTTTCTTTTCTCTTTGGGAGATGCTGAGCTGCATAAAGTTGGAATAAATTAAATGGGATGCCAGAAAACTGTCATCTTCCCCATCCCCAACCTTCTCTATTAAATAGAGCATGTTTTCTTGCCTGATGCATCACACTCAAACTTGGGCTTTTGCCCTAGGGGTGTTGTAAATGCTGAGCCCAATGAGCAGCATTGGGACTTTGGTTTTTACCCCTACTGCTCCCAGTAGTGTGAGCTGGGAAGCCCTGGTGTCACCCCATCCCCTCTCTTCCTGCTCTGCGGGTGTTTCTGCAGTTCTGCACAATGCAGCCATGCCTTTGAGTCCTCTCAAGTCAGCATCTGCCCAACACATGTGCGGAGGCAGTTTTGCTGCCTGATGGCAGGCAGTTTGGTGGAAAAAGTTGTTTTTTGGCACAATGTTCTTGCTGGGAGGGGGGTTACAGGAGCACCCCCGTTCAACCTGGGAGCTCTGAGAGCTTTGCAAGGGCACGAAGTCCCTCTGCCCAGCACTGGCACCCCTGGGACTTCAGCAGATATTTGGGTGAAGGTCAGCTCCTCCCAGCCCTCAGGATTCTGGGTGCTTTTCAACTTGGTGCTTGCAGCCGGTCATGCTGTTTGTCAGCCAGCAGATGGACCTGTTCTCCAGGGATCATCCTGGCCTCGCTGGTTTTGTCTCCGCTGCCTGTGCAAAGAGTTCTTGGACTGCAGGAGGAAAATCTCCATGGCCAAAAGGAGTTTAGGACGCCACAGCAAAGCAAAGAATAATAATTGCAAGCTATGCTTAAAAGCTGAAATTGCAGTGCTGAAGGAAGAGGTTCTGCATGGCTGGGGCTAACCAGAACTGTGGCATGGAATGTGCTGTGGGTAGGCCTGATGGGCAGGGGGTGATGGTGACAAGGAACTGGTAGCGTAGCCCTGAACTGTCTGTGTGGAAAGCCACCTTTCAGTGCTGGCATGGCTGACAGTTCAGCAGCAGTGCTTTCCTGCCTGCCAGCACAAATGCCCTGGTGTTGGCTGATTTCCACACCTTGGGCTGTGTGTCGCTGGGGGCAGTGGGATAGAGGCCCCACAGTCTGCTCTGGCCCCAGCGTGAGGAGCACATTGCAGATCAAGCAGCTGGGTCTGGTGGTGCAGATAGGGTGGGGGATCATAGCACAGCCTAGCCACCTATTTGGGGATAAAGGGAACATTTTTTGTCTCCTGTGCTGCTCTGGGCACATGGAATGATGTTGGCAACTGAGGCAGATGGTGGGGATGGGGGCATGGGACAAAGGGGTGTGTGGGAAGATGAAAGGTTGTTTGAGCAGAGGAGGAGAACGTGGGTGGTGGGAAGGGGCACTGAGGGCTGTCATGAGGTTGCTGAAGACTGCAGCCTGGCTGGGCTCATGTGCCCTGCAGGGATGGGATGGGGACATTCCTGCTCACCAAGATGTTGGGGCAAGACTTCCCACTGCCTGGAGAGCTTTGAGACTCAGATATCACATCCTGAAGTATTGAGATCGATCTGGGGTAGCAGCTGGGTGCTCAGCATCATGGGCATCAGATCCTTAGAGACATACAAGAAAATGGTAGATGTAGCACCAAGGGCCATGGATTAGAGTGGTCACAGGTGTGGGTTGATGGTTGGACCATCATTGGATGGGTGCTTCAACCCCACCCCTGCAAATAAGCAGCTAAAAAATTACGGCTCAGCAGTAAGGATGTTCTAAGCTTCACCTTTCAAATGTACCGCTGTCTTAGCAGAGTTCTCTGGGGTCTAAAGCTTGCCTAAGCCATTGCCACCAGGTCACCCTGCCCTGTCGGAGCCATAGAGCTGGCTGAGTCCCCAGGCACAGCGTGCTGATGGCAGGGCTGGCACGCAGACACTCTACGAGGGTCAGGCACAAGCTAACTGAATGCATAACTTTATTAAATAAATGCTTTGTCATGAGAAAAGACAAAGATCAAAGAGTAACATAAATTATAAGTTGAATAAATAGTATACAGCAATCTTCACTTTTTAATAAAATGTGAGATTTTTCTTTTTTTAAGTACAAAATGCTAAACAGAGCATTAAGCTCTTCTTCCATTGTCAGTTTTTCACAAACTGCTTTTTTTTTTTTCTTTTTTTTTTTTCCCCACCAGTAAGATTATGAGTATTTCTTGTTTACTGGAAAAAAAAAAACCAAAAAAAACAAAACAAACAAACAAACACAACAAAAAACAAAACGAAAAAAAAACACCCCAAAAACAAAAAACAGAGCTACCGTATGTATGTAAAGCTATAAAAAGCTACCGTAAAATGTGTAGTGAGTATTGCTTAAAGGTAAAAACAAAACAAAACAGGCAGGAAACTCGGAATCTGGTGTGTGAACGACTGTGGTACAACGGTGGGTGATGTGTGCAGTGACTTCTGTCCCGGTGGCAGTGGTGGGCGGCTGGCGGGGCTGGGGATGGGGCATGGTGAGCAGGGCTCCTCGCCAGGGCCAGGACAGCTGTCTGGAAGCGAGGTGAGCTGTCGGTTGTTAAATATACAATGCTCCGTTTTGGGAAAAACAAAACAAAACAAAAAAAAACAAAAAACAAAAACAAAAAAACAACACCAACAAGAAAAAAAAAATTTTTTTTTTTTTTTTTTTTTTCATGGAGAAGGCAGAGAAAAAGAGAAGGGGGAAGAGAAAGAGAGCGGAGAAATAGTGCAAAATGCTCTTGTACTAGTGGTTTTCAAAGGCCACTGCAGTACAGACAAGGGGTAACCCAGCTGCTGAACATCTCTCATGGGAGATGTGGTCCAAGGACTGTCCTCACCCCTGCTCCAGCTTTTTCCTCACCATGCAGCCACAGGTGTGCGTGCCTCTCTCACTGCAGCTCTCCCAGCTCCCAGATGTGTCTGTTCTGCTTATCCCGCCACAAAGGGCAAAGCAGGCCCCTCTGCCTCTCTTCTGGAACTGGTGATGCTTCGTCACCACCCAATGGATTCTGGTGCCTGTGAGTCCACAGCTGGGACCCACTTTGCACTGGGATGCACTGCGTCCCCCTCCCAGCGTCACCATGGTGGCTGTGCCATGAGACCACCACCAGACTGCTCTGCACTCCCCTGGGAGGTGAGTTTACCTCAAAATACACATTCCTTGTGGACCTGCTGATTCTCTGCCCGCTCCCATTCTGCCCACCCCTAGGCAGCACGGCTCCTTTCTCTGCAGCCAAAGGCTTTCAAGTTTTGGGAAATCAAACAATAAAACAAACAAAAATAAACAAAAGCAAGAAGGAGAGGGAAGAAGAAAGGTGGTAGGGCACTGGGGAAGGTGGTACTGGCCTATAACACTGGGTTTTGTACTGGGACCGTCAATCTGAGGAGAGAGGAGACAGCACTGATGGTGATCTGTGACCTTGGGGGTTGACATGGCTCCTCCACCTCCCACTATCTTCACCCCACCTTCACCCCCCACACCCAGCTCAATCCAACCTTGCTCCATTTGCCCCAGCCCCAGCTCCCCTCCAGCAACATGGCGTGAGGGTTACCCCATCACCCCGCTTCTGCATTCTTTTTTTCTGTAGGGGGAACAAGATCCATATATGGTGGCAGTCCCCTCTTCTTTTCAGCACAGGAAGGCACATCACTCTCAGCTCCAAATGTACCCCACTAGGTTTCCATGGAAGTCTGTTGGCAAAATCTGGGGGCCATCCAGTCCTGCCCTCCATTGAGACAAGCATCTCTGTGGGTTGCCACGGGGTTGATTCCATCCCATGGGACACTACAGTGATGGCACTGAACCAGTGATGGGGAGAAGCTTTCAACAGAGCTCCTCAGCACCTATTTCCCCCTCATCTTGGCCCCACTGGTGCTGGGAATCACCTCTTCTTCCTTATCCAGCCCCAGAAGGTTCAGACCAGCACTGGGGGACACATTGGCTGCATCCTCCCCACAAGATCAGACGTGTACTTCAGATGTCTCCAGGTACACATTCACGTGCCAGGGCCATTATGCCCAGACCGCATGACTCATCTTTACTGCAGGATATCCTCCCAGCACAGCCACCACAAAGACCCTTGTCATGGGGAATTGAGTCCCAAAATCCAACACGGAAAATAAAAAAAACCAATGAAATAGTTAGGAAGGCGGCTATCAGCTGTCCAAGCACACCTGAGGCAGTGGGTCTCCACACTGCGGTGGCTGCTGTTGCTGAATGAGGATTTGGGTCCTGGGTTACAAGTCCTGAAGACCTGTTGTAGAGCTGAATGCAGGTTGGGGAGTTGGCAGAGGGAGTCAGCTGTGGCAGATGTCAGCAGTGTCCATGATGCAAAAGGTGGAGGCTGGTGTTTTCCTACCCCTGGGTAAGGCTATAATCCAGCCTTAACAAAAAAGAAAACAAGACAAAACAAAGTCTTTTTTTCCCCCTGGAGCAAACTTCTTTTTTGGCTGTGAAAAAAAAAATCTTCATAGTTGCTCTTTGCCATGTCAATAAGGGTGGTGAAGGGTTTTGTCCCCAGTCTCCTTGCCCCCATATATGCCTGCTTCACTTTGGGAAGTGACGGAGCATCCACGGAGCTGACACAGATGGAACACCTCTATAACTCCCCTCCCTGCTCAGTCTGGCAGCTCTCCCCCTTGCTTACAGTGAAGCAAATTGCATGTTTCCAGGCAAGGAGGAGAAGTCACATCTGTGCACATGCATGCGCGCCACAAACACTTCCATACCCGCATGGGTGATGTTCAGAGTCTCACTTGTCCAAAACTCAGATTTCTGACCTTCCAAGTCAAGAGGAGCTGCATTGAGAAGGGTATGTCTCCCTTCTGGATTGTTTCTTTTTGATGTTCACGAACACTGTGGGGAGTATTCATGCCGTTGCAGAAGTTTTGTGTCCCTCCCCAGCTCATCTCCAGGTGCGCAGTGAATCCTGCTCCTCCTCTTCCTCTCAGCATGGCCCAAATCTGCTTGGATCGGGGTGGTCATTTGGGATGGAGATAAGATTGACTTGAATGCATCCCAGTGATACAGGGAAGAAACTCCAGAGGAATGGAGCAAGGAGGGGAGATGCTAATGGCTGCAAGATTTTCTCTCCAGACCCTTTGGAAAATGACTAGCTAACAAAAAATTAAAAATAAAGAAATGAAAAATTAACCCTGCCTGCACCCCGCACTAGAAAATCACCAACTTGGAGAGCTTTCTACATCAGCATAGGCTCTGCTCGGCGGCAGGGGTGCGCAGGCAGTACAGGGAGAGGTGCAGGACGGCGGAGCACCCAAAGCTGGCTTGTCTCTGGCTCTGTCCTTTCCTTGTTGAGTCCTTGTTGTCAAACACTGCTGTAGATTCCGAGTCCTCAGTCTCTTCAGGGTTTGTATTTCTCTTTTCTTCTTTCCTTTCCTTTCCTTTCCTTTTCTTTTTTCCTTTTTTCCTTTTCTTCTTTTCTTTTTTCCTTTTCTTTTCTTTTCTTTTCTTTTCTTTTCTTTTCTTTTCTTTTCTTTTCTTTTTTTCTTTTCTCTTTTTTCTTTTTCTGCCTTTTTTCTTTTCTTTCCTTTTTTTTTTTTTTACTTTTCCTATCTTCTCTTTTTTTCTTTTCCTTTCTCCTTTTCTTTGTCCCTTGTTTATCTTTTTTGTTCTGTTCCTCTCTTTCTCTCTTTTCTTTTCCTCTCTTTTATTCTTCTTACATGAGATGAAAGGAATCGGAGTCCTGGGGCGCAGGGAGGTGCGGAGGGGAGGGTGGAAGGGAGCCTGGGTGGGTGGTGATGGGGCAGAGGGAGGGGATGCGACTTCACTCCACGTTGCTGCTGTCGAATGCGTGACACTGCAGGTCTCCGCTCAGGTAATCAGTCCCTGGCAGCTTCATACCATATTTGTCCACACACCAACACAGCCCACGCTTCCGTCCCCGGGAGGGCTTGCACTGGGGAGAGACACACAAGTGCAGAGATGAGGAGCTTGCTACCACCCTCCAATGCCTCCTTTGTGCTAGGACTGAGGCTCAGCCTTGCTCTTTGCTTCTTTTACTTCATCATCTCCATCTCCCATCCTGGAGCTCTCAATTTCCTTCCATCCCACGAACTCCTGCAGGATGCCTAGACTCAGGCTGGAGGATGCTCTGAGCCACCAACAAGGCCAACCCCCACCAACAATGCCTGGAGAGGCTTACTGCAATCTTCCCATTAGCCCAGTGGAAGAAAATCCTCAATTATCTTCATCTGGTTGTGACAGAATAAAGCCTCTCTGTGTGGGGAGCATACCTGCCTCTGTAGGACTCTTACCTGCTTCCTCTTGTAGAATCCCTTTCGGTCGCAGTTGGGGAGATGCACAGCACGGGGGACCATCCGCTGGCTGCTCTTCAGCTCCTGCAGGGAGGCCTCCATGTGCCTGCGGCAAGGGCCCTGCGGGGAAGGAATAGAGTATGTAAGGCACAGAGCCTTGAGCTGCGAATGTCCCCTGGTCCCTCCCTGCCGGTACCCCCTGCCAGAGGCACAAAGCCCTCCCGCAGCCTCCCTTCCATGGGGCAAAGTGGGCAGCACCCACCAGCTCAAACTCTTGCCGGAGCTCAGGGATGACCACGCGGGGATGTGCTGTGTTCTCTGCCATGCCCACAAACTTAGCCAAGGTCATCTTCTTCCGGCGGTCCTTCTTCAGAGCCTCGGCTTTGAGGTCAGAGAGGCGGCCATGCTTGGGCCGGTAGGCCTTGGGTGGGTAGGTCTCCTCCGTCATCTCCGATGTGGTCGGCTCCTCATGCTCACGGGATTCCCGTTCTGGAAGGGATACAGAACTGTCAGGCCTCCAGCAGCTGACAAGGGTTTGCTTGCCCAATCCTGTGCCCAAGGATGCCCTCCTTGAAAGCCTTTTTCCATCTCCTTCCTACAGCCCTGGTTTTATCCCAATTTTTGGGACTCGGTGTGTATTTCATGTGATCCCAAGCTCAGGACAGGAAAGTGTCTTCTGGGCATGGGTCTGGAATGGGATCTTACATACAAGGCCACCATTATTCGCAGTCTTTCAGTAGAGAATGACTGGTTATCTGGATGGTTATCCCTCATCCAGAGAGGACCAGAGAGGATACAAAATGTGGGGGAGAAGTCCCTCTTTAGCAATGGCAGGAGGATTAAATGATAAACTCACATCTCAGCCTTGCAGATGCAAGAACAAAAGCCAGGGATGCTCAAAGACGAGATGACTCATCAATATCATCAAGGACTATCAGTTAGCAAAGCTGCCACACTGCTGGACAGACACACTGGCAGTGATGCTGAAGACACTGACCAGAGTCCTCAGTCTTCAGTGATGCAGGTGAAGCCAGAGGCAATGCTGCAGAGTAATGCTGCCTGAACGTAGCTATCCCTGATGATACCAGGGGCAAGGGAGGAACACATTTAGGCTCTGCCCATGGCCCCGTGCACCCCCTCACATCGCCTCAGCATGACCTGCACCGGATGGATGCAGTCAGGAGCCCTACTCGGATATATATAGGAGAGACCTGATGACAGTCTAAACTTAGCTGACTTGTGACCTTTAGTACAGCCACCAGAGTGAAAAAGGGCTATATCTGGACTAAATCTGAATATGGTTTAAATCTCCTGAGGCTGCTGTCTCCCAGACCATGGTTCCCAGGAGTCCAGTACTGATGCTGCGAGGTTTGTGCTGGGACCAGCAGGCAGGCATGGGAGAAGCCACTGAAGCAGGATGACAAACACCAGAGGGACTGAAACAACAAGGCAGACAGGAGTGACCCTGCAGATGGCTGCCCCACTAGGCTGCACATGGGTGCATGCAACCTGTAGGTGGCCCAGGAGATGGCCGAGGGGACAGGCCAGTCACTGGGCTCCCACTTTTCAAAGTTGGGAAGATTTCCATGGACATGTATTTGCTAAAGCAGCCTCCTTTTTCTTCTTTATTCTTCCACAAGAACAGAAGTTCATCAGCATACCAGACTCAGTATCTTCCGAACTACCCCGAGCAACACAAATGACCCCATCCATCATCTTTGGGACTCACGTGTATATCCAGGACAGGATCCTCTTGCCAATTTGCCCCATGACATTAATGTGCCCATATTTTTGTCTTGTTGCAGGATTTCAAGGTCACTCCTCTATTATAAGGAGATGATGGACAGGGGATAGGGAACAGATTGATTATATTGGGAATGTACAGAGTGCAACTGAAATGCACACTTTGCCACAAGATGCTGCTGCAATCCAAGGTCTGAAAGGAGCCATGAGACACCCTCAGTGAACAAACCCACCCATAGTAATGAGACACTGCCTCTTCTGTCCCTGGAGCACCCCTGGCACTGACTGCTACGGCATCTTCCTGGGCTGCCCTTTCGTAGCAGGCAACCCTACAAGAACACAACAGGTTGCATCTCATTACCTGTGCAGTAACAAACATGAGAGGCACAGTTACCTGGACAGCCCTGAAATAACAAACAGGACACAGCAGTGAGGATTCAGAGAAACAGCACAGAGTGTCCAGTCCCCTGGAACTGTGGTGCACTGGGTGTTTGCAGCACCTTGTGTCCACTCATACAGTCAGCAACTTGAGCTTCTGCAAACACCTTGTTCCTCTGCTTCCTGCAAGCTGCCAGAAAGCCAGAGCAGGCTGGGAGCCAGGGGCTAATGTGGAGGAGCCCTTTTGGCCAGGACAGATGGGAAGCAAAGAAGCTCTGCACTCTGCAAAGGGAGTGAGGGCTGGTGAGCACTGAAAGCTGCCCAGCTCCCAGCTGAGACCAGCTCTTCATGCAGAGCAGAAGCAGCAAATGGAACAGACCCCTTTTGACTCCCTTGGAATGCAGACAGCCATGGAGGAAACAACAGTGCCTGGTTTAGGTCTTCATCTCCCAGTGAGAACTCCATAGATGCCTTTTCTCTGCCCTCCAGTGATTTTTAACCTAATTTCCTCCAGCAACAAGGCTGAAGCTCATGCACCTGTCCATCTGTTCCCTAATTGGATACTAACAAGCCAATTTTGACAAATTGAAGGGCAGAGGTCCCTGACATACAAACTCCTGACAAGCTCTGGGCAGATGGTGAGAGACCTTCATGATGTCAACATAAGGGGATTGTCAGAGTTGCGGCAGCACTGGCTGCCCCCAATTCTTCCCTTGCCCGTCAGTCATTTGATCTGCATCAACCTGCGGCCAACCGGCAACTCCATGCCACTGGGACCATGTCAGCATCTCCAAAGAATTGTCCATCAGCCCATCCTTACCCACTGGCTCATTCCTCAGACATCACCTGCCACACAGGGCAGGCACACAGCAGTCAGCATTATGTGTGTGCTCCCAAGGAGATGCAGACGGGAAGAACACCCAGATTCCCTGAAAGAGCCTTAACTGCATCCAAGACTCAGGAAAGAGGCAGGAGTTTCTCCTCCCTCGCCATCACCGTCAGGCCTGATGCATGGCCCCTTCTTGCCTACAGCCAGGGCCAACTCCCATCCACTTTGGCAACAGAGGGACAGCCTGTACACCTCCTCACACCTGGCCCGAACACAGCCACCTCTGCTGGGTGGGTTGTGGGCAGGCTGTGTGCAGAAGCAGGGCTACACCTCCCAGTCTCAGCTCCATGGGCAGCAGGAGGTCGGTGGGTCTCACCACTGTCATCCCTTCTACACACTCCTCAGGAAGAGGTCACTGCTCAGATGTCCTAGACTTGATGGCCACACTGAAGAGTGACATTGCTGAGGATACTGGCTAGCCTGAAGGTGGGACTCCAGCTGCAGCCATCTCAAGGTGATGGTGATGGCCAAGACAGGAGACTGAACTCGACTCAGAGCCACCTCATGACTTCATTTCTGGTCCTAGTGCTATGGTGCTCATGGAGGAATCAAGGGAAAAGCAGAGAGCAGCTGGAGACCAACCTGCACGGCTCCAGCATAGGTCAGATCAGCAGAAGAGCTGTATTGCTGATGTCCTAATTTGTACAGGTTCCCATCAGCCCTGGGAAGCAGAATGTACCCTTAGCTGAGTGTGGGCTGCCCCTTGCCCTAGGGCCTGAAGGTTTAGCATCACAGCTGGCAGGACAAGTTCTCTAGCAGTCCTTCCCTTCAGGAATTATTTCCATCCTTCCAGTGCAATAGGGACAAAGAACAGCAAAATACTGGTCACAGGGAAGCCACAAATTCCTTCTGTTGTCCTCAACAGTCACCGCCCGGGACAGCCTGTGCATCTCCTTACACCTGGCCCCAAACCAGCCCCTCCACTCTCTTGCTCCAGAGGTTTTGGACACATGTGAAGCCCACACAGTGTGCGTGTGTGCACATGGGTGTGTGAGAACACTGCCTCCCTGCCCATTTGCACTGCGGAGCTGAGCAGGAAGTGTTTTCCAAATGACTGGGAGGCTTGAATTTTTGCAACAAATTTCCATTGGTTTCTGGCAGAAAGGTAGGAAAAGGACCTATTGACTGCTGCTGCTAATGATCCGTGCTCATTACATCCACAGGCTGCTGCTAGAGAACTTGCTGTCCTGTTCAAAAACTGGAAAAAAAGCCATGTGCACCTAAGAAGTACAGGCACAACCACTGCCTCCAATCTTTCTCAACAGCCTACTTGATTACTATCATGATTATTACTGTTTACAGCACAAATACTAACATAATACACCATTTAAACAGGAAGGTGCTGAAAAAAGACACAACTGGGATCTTAGTTAATCTTCAGCATGGGAATGACAGTGTTTTTCCATCTCCATCCTTTCTGCTGCTGCTTCTGACTGGGCAGCAGAAGGCAGCTTCCCTTGGCTGCCCGTGGCTGGAAGAGGAGAAGCATTGGTGCTGTCCCTGAAAGCAGCATCAACACTTGCAGGTAATGTAAAAGATGTACCTATTTTTCTTTAGATTGGATTTTATGCAGGAATTCTGGGCTCAGGTGTCTGGCTGGTAATAATTCAGTTTGTGTATTTCCCCTGTTTGTCCCAACTCCTGACCCACACCAAAACCTCGGATGGGCAGGCAAGTTCTTCTCCAGCCTGCACTTGCATCTTTGACCAAGAGAGGAAAGTAAAAATCCCTCCTTCAGCATATAGGGACAGCGTTTGCATTCCCCATGGGCAGACAGGAATGGGATGCAAAGCAGGAGGATCAGCTCATCTTGCGCCCTTTGGCAGCCAGAGAGCACAACTAAGCAAAACCATTCCTGAGCTCCCCAAAGTCCACAGGGACCAGCCCATTCACCACCCTAATGAAGAAAAGCTCATTTACATTCCCACAGCAGGCACAACTTACATTGTGGCGATGAATGACCCCCAGCCCTGCTTGGATGAGCACAGAGCTGGCTCTGGCACGATGCCCAGGGCTGGGGTCACTGCCATGGACCACCGCCCGGTGAAGTCAGGCAGTGATGTCAGGCAGCTGCGGCAGCCATCCAGCCAAGGAGGAGGAGCAGCCAGGGCAGGGATGCAGGCTGCAGCCAGTCCCTCCACTAGCCTGGGGTGTTGGCTGCAGGAGAGCCAGCTGCAACACAGCTTGGACTTTTGACGAACTTTTGTGCTTTTGTGGAGATTCAGTGGTGGGTCGGTGTGGGAGCACGCTGGTGAGGCTTGAAGGCGATGAGAGACTGGGAGGAGGCACCACACACTGAGAAGGGCTGGAAAACAGCAGCCTGGCTTGAAAAGGACAACCTCTGCCAATGGCCATCCCATCTCCTCTGAGACCACAACATGTGCAACAGGCATTTACAACAGACCTGACACAGAGGCTAAGCACCATGTCTTGGTCATTGTGGGGATACTGCACCCTCCAAACTGCAGTAAGCCCCATCATTTGGCTAAGGTGCAGATTTTAGGGTGAAACATTGCATTTCTGGAGGCCGCAGTTTCTCCCCCTGTGACTCCATTGGTCTCACTTAAGCTGAAATTAAGAAAGGTAAATCCCATCGTCTCTTCAGTATGGGTCTATCTGCGGATTACTATGCAGCTCTCATGGGAGGCTGTGCCAAACTGTCTTACGTATACAGGTGCACTGTTAAGAAAACCCACACTCTATTTCCTTCACTGGGAATTAGCCAAAGAGCTGCAAAAATAAGCAAGTTACCTTTGTGACCTGCTGACTGATGCAAGGAAGTCTTCAGTAATCAAAACACTGTGAAGCGCCCACAAAAAAAATCCATAGATCACAGCACAAAAACCACAGATGTTTTTGGAAAAGAGCTCTGGGATACCTTGATGCCTCAAATCCCTATGACAGCATGAAGAATGTCTCTAGGACCTCATTTTCTTGTGCTACAGAGACAATATTTAAGAGAAGTCTGTGGCTTGGTGGGATCAAGCTCAGGGAGGGGATGGAAAAGTAGCCAGACGGCTAGAAGTACTCAACTCTAGGTTAAGACTTATCTCATTTTATTAAGCTGAGACCCATCAGGATGCTCAGGAATACCTGAAGAGCCTTGGAGACAGATGGCAAAGGGATGTACTATGCTGGTTTTTTTTTTTTCTCTCAAGGTATTCTTGAGCTTTGCTGAAATAGTCTGGAAGACCAGCTCTTTTCTCAGGAGGTTAATGCCTCAGCAGAAACCTGTTGATGCAGATTCTGCTGCATCAGCCAGGGCTCACCTGCAGAGCGTGAATATCAGGTGCTTGGGCTGCCCCCAGGTTCACACAGGATTGATGGGAAAGGGAGATCATTGTCCTGATGACCTTAGTGTCCCCACACAAAGCCGGATGGAGAAGAAATGCAGCTCAGCATGTGGGAAGAAGCTCTCAAGGGAACCAGCTCATGTTTAGTTCTGCTATGGAAGCACAGGGCCTATCTGCAGGAACGGATCTCCAGGTCAGCACTTGTTCTCTGCCCTGCCAGCAAATGCCAAGAAGGTGGGAGAGGTGCAGCTAGAAGCATACAGAAGGATCAGTGCAGTTGTGTAACTTCCCTGCAACTGTTCCTTGAGCTGACTTTCCTTGCTGCAGCCACAAATAAAACTCCCTGGGAGCAACTCTCCAGAGCAAGCAGAAAAGCAGGTTTAGATATGGGTAGCTCCATGACAACATTTCCTTCCCTACGTGTGCTAGCTGTTAGTTCAGCAGGCCCTGGAACTGGGCTTGGGTATCAGCTGGTGAGCTGGGCAGTTTCTGACCTAACATGCAGAAGCAATGACTGGCACTCACCAAGGGGTGGTGTCTTTGATTTGGCTCTTTCTCTCCAGAGAGCTCTCAAATCTGACCGAGATCAGTTCTCAGCACAGGTTTTAAGAGTCTGCGCTGTGTATATAAGGCACACAAAACTGGGGTGAGGGTTTGTGGTTAACAGTCAGTGTGACCAAATTTGTGGTTCACAGTGACAATCCAATTGTTTCCGGTAAGGTGCAACCTGAAATACCCAACAAGTAACTGGGTTAGGAAACTTTTTAGTCTCTTCCTCCTAAAAAAAATGAATAAACATCCATCCATCTCAATTAAGTAACGTTGATGTGCACCATCTTGAAAATTGCAGGCGCTCTGCTTCTAGATAGCTGCTTCTATCAGCTTGACACTTTGTGAACAAAGTTATCTGCCAGGGAACTGAACTGGCAGGTGGAGAGGAAGGAAGTATTCAGGATCAGATTTACATCAAAAAGCTCCTGTAGCTGATGCACTGATGATAGGAAGATAAAACATATTTCTTTCACATCATCTGGAGTCTGCAGATGTTTCCCATTCCATATGCTGAAGCTGCAGAAGAATCTGAGAAATGAATTGAAGAATGATCCAGAGAAATCTAAATAAATCATCTTGCAACAGCATAGTGACCAAGACATACTTTTTCTTCCTGGAAAGGATGAAATCATTGAGTCTTTCTTAGTCTTGTATGCTTTCCAACAAATCCACCCTAGTGGCAGATTCCACTGATTGCAATAAAGGCTTCGAAGAAGATACCATGCTGCCAAGGATATAAGAGCAGAGAAGAGTGGAGAAGGAAAACTCACAACAGAAGATTGCATGACTGCCTCTGTAACTGATGGTAAAAATCTGGAGAAGCTCCCAACAAACATCATTCAACTGTTTACTGACAGTTTCTCCAAGAGGCTTAGCTGTGGCAAAAAGAAAGGAAATCCCTTCATGAAAAACAAAAGTGCTTTCTCATCTTCTGAATGAAAATAAAAGGGACTGAACTGCTCATCTGGCTACCAGCTGAGACAACCTGAAAAACAACTGCTGCTGGGGTTTTCTTCCAACCCATCACACCTCCTTCCTTCATAAGGAAGAGAAAGCCCAACCTTTTGCCTTCCTCTAGAAGGAAGTGAAGGTGTGTTAGATGGAATCTGGAGATGCACCTGTTTGAGGTGCTGAATGAGAACTAGTCAAACCCCACAAATATTTCACACGTGCAGCTATGACTGCAACCTCCCGCTGAGCCTGGATGAGTTTCTAGGACTTCAGCCCGACTTTCACAGCTCTGCCTTAAACCAGATGGAAAAGATCTGTGAGATCATTCATTGCTCATCTCTGTGTCAGCACCAGATGACACATCGTCACATGCACTGTCTGACCTGACTTTTATGAGCTCCAGTGATGAGATTTCCACCTCTGCCCTCAGGCCTCCCTTCTGCTTCCTTACTGGTCCCTCTGTCAGAAAGCCGCGCTGGGTAGGTCTTGCCATTATTTCAACTCTCCATTCACTTAGGAAGTACCACAAAGCAGGACCAGAAGTTTGATGTTCACACTGACAATACTGCTAAGAAGAAACTTGCACAAGCCTGAACTGAACTGCTGCTCTTGCCCCTCCTTGCCATCTTCCTCCCTGCACTGTACTGTGGCATAACCGAGCCAATTTCTCTTGGTCCATCAGTATGCAAAGATGCTTTTCAATGCTAAAAAACACCAAGATTTTCTCAATGCAACAAAGTATACAGGATACAGGTCTCCATTTTGGGGTCTGAAACTCAGATCACACTAACAGGTCTTGAGGCTTTCCAGAACTAATTTCCTGTTGCACTCTGCTGCTGTTTTTCCCCACAACTTCAAGCCTCCCTAGCTGTTATAAAAGAAAAGAAATGAATACTGAAATGGCTATGAAATGATGCAGTAAAAATTCCCCCGCTTCTGCTATTTCTTGAGGCACAAATGAAAGGGAATGTTACAGCCACATGGATGTCTATTGTGATTGCTACATGGTCATGAGATTTCCTAATAAAACTTTTTTTTTTCTTCCCACTTTTCCTGCATCTCTTTTAAATTAAAAAGTGAAAGCCAGGTTCCATCACCATTCACTGGCTTAATTACTAGGTTTCATCATTAGTCCAATGCATAACATCTAATTTCTTAAGCAAGAATAATGAAAGAGTCTGTAGATTCAATTATCTTCAGAGGGCAACTTCCATCCAGATTGGAAAAAAGAAAATGTTTATACTGTTTTTTTTTTATCTCACCCCCCCAAAAAAAACCCAAACAACAACCAAACAAAAACAAAAACAAAACAAAACAAAACCCACTGTAGATCAACTTTGCCCCCAGTATTACCTTTAAGATACATTCCTTCTCTTGTTTAGCTGGAGGATCATTTCCTTAAGTATCTATCAGGATTACCTTCTCCCCCTTAAATAGCAACCAGACAAGCTATCTCCATCAACGTAACAATTGTCTCCACCAGTGAACCAGCTGTGTCCATCCAGCAAGCAAACAAACCAAACTCTGCAATAACAGCCCTCAAGGCAGGCAGCTTGGAATTGCTTTGGAAATGCAATTGGAAATGCTTTCCAATCCTACAACAGCATCTCCAGGTTTTCCTCTTCAGTCTTTCGAAGACTGAGGTAGCTGGCTCCCACGGAGGGGATTAGGTGCCTATGTTGCTCCGGATCTCAGTCATGGGAAAAAGGTACACAGCACCCTTCAGGATCAAGCCTTGCTTAGGAATGATGCGCACCCAGTGGAGCTTGGACTGATGCGCAGTTTGCACACTTGTCCTGGAAACATCATAAGCAGACAGCAGATCCTTCAGAACATGCTGAGAAATAGCTTCCTTGAGAGCAAACTTGCCTACATCAAACCACCGAGAGTCCCAAATTTCTGCAAACACATTATGCTGCTCCTGCTAGGATTAACTGCAAGCAGGTGGACTGACATAAACACTAAGGGGTCCCCTTAGATCACCACCATCAAAGAGCCACTTCAAAAACAACATCTTGCTGAGAGTTGCCTTGGCTACACAGCTGAAGGAATAGAAAGAGAGTGTTTGGTGGGGGAGCAGTGGGGAGACGACAGGGGATTTCACTTCTTCTTCATCAGATGTGATGTGACCCTTCCCAGACAGGCTGACACACAATGTAACCTGTGCCTGGCAATCTGCAGTGGCATCCCTGGAGCCTGGGAGCATGAGCACAGCTGTTCTGTGGCCTCCTGGCATCCAGCACATAGCCCTGAGGACACCCAGCCTGGAGGCTGCCCTCTCCTCCTTGCAGCAGAGCATCCTTGTGATTTTTGCTACACCTGTCATGAGGATAAGCAGATTATACTGATCTTTTTTTTTACCTGTAAAAAGCCTCTTTACTATGTGGTTATTATGCAGGCTGCTAGGGAAGCCAAACTGTGTCATTTTCGATCTCTGCATGCACCCTATCTTCCTCCTGCTTGCCCCTCGACACTGGAGGTTATTTCTCCTATCATCAGTTTGCCACATCTCACCAAACTTGCCATCTTTTCCCAATCCAAGTCTCATTTCTCAGATTCCCAAAGGTCACATGTTGTTTCCTTGTCAAAGAGAAGCTTGCAGGCTCCCAGCACCAGTCACCACAGCTCCCTGCACGTATTATCCAGTCCTGGCATGGGGCAGGAGATGGATGGACAGCCAGAGAGGAGGTTGGATGGACAACCCTCAGCAAGCCACAGCCTGTCCACACCTTCACTGGGGTATCTCCGGTTACTCAGGCTATCAGAGTACTTTACACAGACTTGGTCCCTCCAGAAAATACAGCCCACAATTCCAAGCACGGCATTTGAGGTCAGATCCATGCAGCTGGCACAGAGAACAACCTTGCCTCTATTTCCCCTTACCTCCTGTTGATACGCTCACCTGCTGCATCTCATCTCTCAGTCCTCAGTGGGAGAAAAGGGTGGGCTGCTCTGTGTGTCAGTATCTGATCTCTATGGCCAAACACCCGTGTTCTAGTCATTAAGCAGAACCATGTAAGAGAGATTTATGCGTGCTTCTAGGAAACCATTCTGCCCCCAGAGACAAAAATGCTGTGTGTGTGTTTGCACACATTAAATGTTTGTGCAGGCATGTGCGGGTGTGCGAACATGGGTACATGTATGTGTATGTTCACATGCATATCTTCCCTGTGCCTAATAACTCTGCTGCTCAGCAGCCCACATTGAGGGGCAGGTGTGCTCAAACCGAATTCTCCTTTCATTTATGTCTGACCTTGAATTAACACTACTAAGTGCTTGGGAAAAAAAATACAGGCAAGATTTGTCATACTATGGGCCATTTTATCTGCCCTGGGTTAGTGCAAGTGAAAAACAAGTCACAACATTTCTCTACAGCTTGTCCTCTGCTGCTGGCCTTCCCAGTTTGGGTGAGGAGCACCGGGAACCACCACTGCCATAACAACTTGGCGCAGAGCTGTTCAGTGCAGCGAGCAAAGCTCGCAGTGGACGTTAGGAGGAAGCAGAGCACCGTGCTCTGCGTGCAAGTACAGCCGACTCACTGCCTCTCCTTCCCTGCTGTACCGACATGCGTGTGCCAAATGTGTGCCGGGCACGGGATGCTGGTACACGAGCACTGACGGCAGGAGGCACACTGCCTGCCTCCACTATCCCTCCTAGCTGCAGAGGCTCCCATGTAAGGCCAGCCCCAGCACTGCAGGCAGTGGTACAGCTCTGGGCGGGCTCCCTGGGAGTCGGTCCAGGATGACAGCCGTGCGCGGGAGCTTGGAGTCGCTCCATCACTCGCGCACGCACGCACGCACAGAGCCACGTCTCTGCTCCGGTGAACTTTGCTGGCACCAGGCAGGAATTTCGTTTGGATCAGCTACTTAATATTCTTGCATCTTCCTTAGAAACCAGGCTGCCGAAAAGACTCTCCAGCCAAGGCCCCTCCTTTCCTGTTTGAACCACCCCTCCCTCCTAACCCCATACATGCACACCGCAGAAACCCAGCTTTCCTGCTGGCACCTGATGGATTTCGCCTTTTTTTTTTTTTTTTTTTTTTTTCCAATATATTGATATTGTTGTTGAAACTTCAGATGAGAAGAAAAATGTTTTTTTTCCTGTTTTGGACAGGAGGCTTTGCAGGCCTGTTCTGTAGTTTTTGCCTTGACAGGTCGGAAGCTCTTTGCACAAAGGATCCTGCGCTTGGCTCTGCACCCCAATCCCATAGCTGCTGCCCACCTCAAAACCCTGTATCCACATCCTGCGTCGCTGAGCCAAGAGAGGGGGAAGAAAAGCGGGGTGGGGAACGTGTCGGGCTGGATGAGGGACTGCACCCAATGTGAGCTGCAGAAAACCTGGGCTCTGCAGCCCTCCTCCTCCTCCTGCTTCCAGCTGACGCAGCAAAGACAATTTTCTTAGCGCTAATTCTGCACCCCCCCCCTCCCTTCCCCTCCTGGTTATCATTGGCTCACGGTTTCGTGGGGAAACTTGCCAAGTCTCGCTTGCTTTCTAGAAAGAGAAGGAACGGCAGAGGAGAAGGAAATATTTGACAACCTTTGTTTTTCCAGCAGCCCGTTTGGGGCGGCAGGCTGTGCTCGGTGCCCCATGCTCCCGGCGCTCGGCCTGACCTTGCTGTGTCAGCAGGAGGAAGTCTGGCGGGAGCACAGGGCAGCGGAATGGAAAGACGTGGTGAGTTTCAAACAAAACCTAAACCAAACAGAGCAAACCCAGAATCCTGAAGCTTGTGCCATAAATGAAGCTCATTCATGGTTTTTCTTTCTTTCTTTTTTTTTTTTTTTTTTTTTTTTTTTTAACCAGGAACGTCAATTACAGCGCAGCAGTGGTGTTTGGCTTTCGGTAAAGGACACTGTCTGGCTGCTGTGCCAGCCAGGACTACAGGGACCGTCCTGTCACTACCTACACATCAGCCTACTTAAAACAAGCATTACCAAAGCCCTTTAATCCTACATTTGCTTTCATTTCCGACCCATTTGCCAGCCAGCAGCACATCCTGCATAGCGTTCCTCAGCACCGCTGTGCCCAGCTCACAGAAGAGGAAACTGAGGCACAGTGCCCGGGAGCATCCTGTCCCCACGCTAAACATCTGCTCAGCTGCAGAGCCAAGCCCGGCCTCCAGCCCTGTGCTCCTGCACTGTTCTCCTTGCGCCTCCACCTTGGCTATAAGGAGGAAAGCATCTGTGGTTTTCAGCTCAGCCAGCACGAGCGCAGAAATAGATAGAAATGCAGTTAGATCTCATCCTTGCCACCGTCCCGAAGTTCATTTTGCAGAGTGCTGTTTCCTTCTCAGGAGTTCATAGCTCAGGGCCAATTTTGGTCACTGATGGATTGGAGGGCCCGGCCAGCTCCCCCAGCACACAGTCCTTGAGCTGCTGGCCAAACTGGCAGAGGCCGGAGCGTTCAAGTCAAACTTCATTTCTTTCCTTGCCCCGTTGCTTAGGAACACGCCTATGAAAATATACTTTGTTCTCACACGCTACCAGCCGAATGCCAAGAGAGTTTTTTCCTTCTCCCATCCTCAGGAATTCCTGATTTATTTTTTATTTGTATTTTTTTATATTTTTGGCAAAGCTGGGGAGAAACCTGCCACCCTGCCTCCTGCAAAGCATCCCCCACTGGAGCTCAACCAAAACCCACTGAAATGAGCCCCTGTGGCACTCGGGTACAAACTCAAAGCTCAGGTGGTGCCAGCAGTGGTTTTGCAACAAACCTGCACCCTCTGTCCTACTGCCCTCTGTGTTTCTTCTGAGGGTGTTCCCATCCCAAGCTAACCAAAAGCAGCAATGTTACCAGGTGACCAGGCATGCTCTGCATGCAGAGCACCCGCTAAAGGACCAGACTCCTCAGGCAGGTGGAACTTAAGGAGATTCATGCAAGAAGCCAAGAGACAAAGGTTTGCTGGGTGCTTCAGACTGCAAAGGGCACGCTGGCTATGTGTGCAAGGCTCAGCTCTGCTCTCCCTGCAGGGCTTGCTGTCCCAGGCATGCTGCCTCCTGGACATACAACTGAGGGAAATAAACCTGGCAGGTGACACACTGTGGGATGCTCTGCATAGCTCATCTGGGAGCGGGTTCTGAGCTACCTCCTGCACTCCTGGATGGGACAGGGGCTCCTGGTTTCCTGCTCTGTTCCTCACAAGCCCCGTGGCTCTTGCTCCATCCAGGTCCTCTGCAGAAGGCTGAGCTCAGCTCTGCTGTCAGTTTTAGGGGAGGATGGACACCTTTTGTCATTTGGTGCAGGGAAAGTGATATGTCGATGTATATACACACACAGAGATTGTGTTTGCTCTGGAGGATGGCGCATAACAGCACAAGTAGCAATAAGGAAAAAATACTAAACACATCAAGATTTATTAGGTGCTGGAAAGGAGAAGTGAGCTCTCATTGTGCTAATACAAGCAGCGGCTTGCTAATAAGCAAAAATGACCTTTTCCTGGACCAAAAAGACTTGGGGAGCCTTGGTTCTGCTTTTTTTTTTTTTTTTTTGCCAAGTGGTTTCCTGGGTCCCTTTGACACCTCCCTGCCCTCCTGTATGCCATGACAGAAACACAGAAGTATTGCACAGGGGGAACCAACCCTGAAGCAGCCACAGATCCTGCAGTGGGAGTGTAGCAAGCGTCCAAGTGAAGCAGCACTTGCGTTTGTGCTTTTGTCACGTGCAAGGTGCAAGCATTTCAGCTTGGCTTTGCACTAGTGCTACCATGCCAGCCTTCATACTTGCTTTCTTTCTGGCTGTTAGCTACACTGTCATTCTTTTTTGCATTCACATTCCCTGTTCCTAATGCACCTGCTCTTTTCACCTCCCAGTGCTAAAGCCCTTTGCCCAACAAAGACATCCAGCAGCAGGCAGCCAGGAGCAGGCTGCAACAAGGTGAAAGAGGGAGTCTGAATGCCAAAGCAGGAGGGTTTGAGGGATGCAAGGGTGCCTTGCCCAGAAGGATCTCCTGGAGCTCAAGCTGCAGAGCTCAAGAGCAAGGTGGAGGGAAGGGAGGTCAGGGAGGGGGCAAGGATGGAGATGAAGGAGAGGTGGAAAGGATTCAGCTGGGAAAGGACTCAGATGCAGCTGGAAAATGGGGGAAGAAAACTCTCCTAGGAATGGGTCAACTCGGAGGTGATGGACAGGAGGATGTGGGATGATGCAACAGGAGATTCAGACAGGGCATGGATGGGAAAGATCGGTAAAGTGGTCTGAAGGTATGGAAGGGGAGCTGAGAAGATGGAAAAAGAGCTGGGGGGGGGGAGTGGGAGAGCAGTTGGAATTATGGGAAAGTAGCTGGGAAAGCAGTAAAGCAATAGGGGGATGGCAGAACAACCAGGGGAAGAGGTAGTGGTGGAGAGCAGCTGGAAAGCTGGAAAAGCAACTGGGGGCTTGGTAAAGCAGTTGACAGAGGAGTGGAGAGAGGAAGGGATGAGGAAATAGCAGTAAGGATGAAAGAGCTGCCACGGGAAAGAGAGGGAGAAGTGGGGCGGAAGGATGGCAATGCAGCTGCAAGGATGGCAAAGCAGCTGGTGGTGGTGGTAGTGGTGGTGGAGGGGAATGAAGATCGGTCAGAAAGAACACGGTGGGGAGGGGGAAAGGACGAGCAGCTGGGAATGGGAAGAGAGCAAAGGACGGCAAGCAGCTGGAAAGGTGGAAAAGCGAGCGAGGGGCACGGAAGAGCACCTGGAATGCTGGAAAATGCAGCCGGAAGGATGGGAAAGCGGCCGGCGGGGGCAGGGAAGAGCAAGCGGAGGGAGGGAGTGGAAAAGCAAGCGGAAAGCTGGAAAGGGAGCAGCCGGGAGGGCGGAAAAGCAAAGCGGGAGGGTGCGGAAGCGCTCCCGGAAGAGGGAAAGGCAGGCGGGGATGGAGGGGAGGGGGGCAGCGGGAGGATGGGCGCAGAGGAGAACGGCTGTTCGGCCGCGGGGCACTCACCGGCCTTGGCTTGCTCGCGGTAGCTCTTCTCGCTGAGGCAGACGGCGGTGCCGTGGAGCAGGGCGTGCAGCGGCTTCTCCTCGCCCTGGCGGGGCAGGCAGCGGAGCCCTCGGGCGCAGCGCTCGGTGTAGACGCCGCAGGGCTGCCCGGCGGGTAGGGCGCAGGTGAGGCAGCAGCCGCAGCCCGGCTCCTTCACCAGCTCGCAGCCCAGCGGCGGCGGAGGGCACAGCGACAGAGCTTTGCCGTCGCACGGTTCGCACTGAACGAAGGAACCCAGGCACCGCGAGAGCCCCGGGCAGGCGCCCAGCAGCACCAGGAGCCGCAGCAGCATCGCGGCGGGGGGATGGATGCTGCGGGACGGGGCGCGGGGCTGCCGCCGGCAGGGGCGGGGGACGTCTGCTTCCCGCTTGGCCCCTCCGGGAGGGGGGGAGGAAAAAGAAAAAAAGAAAACTGGAGAATTTAAAAAAGAAAAGGGGCTGAAAGCGCAGCCCCTGTTTACGGGTACCCCAGGCTGAGGGTTATTCTCGGGGTGAGAGAGCTTCCCGCTTTCCTTTTGGCTGTGGGAGAGGGTCTACGTTTGCTTTGGGTTTTTTTCTTTCTTTTTTCGCCTGGAAATGGGGAATTGCACGGCGATCCGCGGGAGCGCAGAAAGAGAAAGGGAGGGGAGGAGGAGGGAAAGGGAGAGAAGGTTGCACGGGGAGCTGCAGCCTACAGGTTGCAGGGGTTGGGGAGTGGGATGGGACCGCACACACACACGAGTACACGCACCCAAAGGGATGGGAGGAGGCAGGTTGGGAAGGGAGCAAAGTTCCTTGAAACCCAGCGTCCTGGTCTTATGGCATCAAAGCAGTCAAGAGAGGGGGAAAAAAAAGAAAAGAAAAGCGCAGGAGAAGGAAGAGGGGATGCAAAGCTCCCTTTCCCTCCCCCTTCTTCTGCAGGAGGAGGAGAAGTCTCTCCCGATGCAGCGAGCTGCTGGGAAGCGTGGTATGAAGCAAAGTGGTGTTTCGATCGGTTCTGTTCAACCCTCTCGCTTTCCTCTTCCAAGGTTCGAAAAATAAAAAAAAATAAAAAAATTAAAAAGTGGAGAAAAAGCCCCCCAAAATGGCGAAAAAGAAAAAAAAAAAAAGGAAAAAAGAAGCTTTCTGCAAAATTGAAGTGTTTGGTTGGAAAGTCTGCAGAGGAGCGGTAAAAAATGGGGAGAAAGAGGGAAGAAAAAAAAAAAAGAAAAAGGAAAAAAAAAATCCACTTTGTAGATCTCCCAACACTTTTCCCCTGGAGAAGTTTCTAAAGAGACTGAATACTGCAGAACAGGCTGTCTTTTAAATAGACTGCCCCTGGCTGCCTGCCAGCCCCTAGCTGCAATTTGAGATCCCAATGACACCTCAGCTTGACTGGGTGCCAGCAGCCAGGGCCCTATCAGTGCACACTCGAGCCGGTGGGGGTGGGGTGCGCAGCTTCTGACTTCTGGGCTTCAAACCCCGGGCAGTGATCAAGGATAATATTATGAGGAGAGACAAGGGGAGGAGGAGGGGGAAGGGGAAGGCGAGGATTGGGAGGGGAGAGGCAGGGGGGAAAATAGTTGGGATCTGCACGGTTTTAAATATATATATATATATATAAATATATATGTGGATATATAAAAGGAAAAAAGTGGTTGCAATTGGGTTGCAGGGCATCTGGGTGGGAGAACTGTGAGTTTAGGGAGGTAGGGGGACGTTGCATCTGCAGGACTTGCTATTGAGACTGATTGCAGTCTTGCTGGTGAGATGGGGACTCCTGTGCCCTGCCTGAGACCTGCAGAAAGTGGGGGGAACCTGAGCACCCCTCAGTTCCTAAGGTGAGCATGGCAAGGAGATGGCTGGATGTGTGCCATGGAACTGCTCTCACCCACCCTGCTCCCATTCTGTGAGTGCAGTGTGCCCAGCTCTCCCTTCCTGCCTCCCCAAGTCCTGAGCAAGGGGTAAG
>JAPSGF010000050.1:5183893-5243973 GCA_035772895.1 Perdix hodgsoniae
TCCCTTGTACTGGATAGCTTGGAGTTTGCTGCCTTTTGTTCCACCGCTACATTCCTCAGTGCTACAGCTCTCCGGGCCCTGGTCCTTTGCACTTGCCTCCCTTGGTGCTCATTCATTGCTAGGAGTGGGGAAGCTGGATGTGCGGTGAAGGGAATCTCCAAAATTGCGTTGTGCAGCCCCATGGCCAGCCCAGGCAGCTGTGCACAAGGATGTTACACCTGGAACTGCAGCAGGATGGCTGGGTGAGTGCTGGGAGATCACTCACCAGCACAGGCACAAGGCTGGCTACCAGGGAGAGCAGGAAATCAAAAGGGTGAGGTTCCTCTCTCTCCCCCCCCCCCCTTCTGCACATGCACACAATCCTCCAAAGCCTCATATTCCCCAGGTTTCTTTTTAGATCAGTCAGCTATGCAGCTGCATTGCACAGATTTTGCCACTAGAATGCACCCTTATCTATGGTAAGAGGACGGAGAGCTGCTTAAAAGCATTAACTCTTTCTTCACCAAAATTTCCCTGCTGAAGTCTTCTGCACATTTCAGATGTTCCTTGTTTTACTGCCTTCCTACCCCTTGTGGGCTCTGTACTAAAGATAGGCTCCCTCCTGTCCTTTTTTCAACCCCTCTTTTCAAAAAGGAAAGGCACATTTCTGAGCTTTCCCCCTTTTCTTTGAATCAGCAGGTTTTCCAGAGGTTTTATTAGATAATACCCAAATGTCTGCTTAGATTGTAGCTAACCACTGCAAAATAGACACCCCTAAGGAAAGAAAAGTAACCCCCTGGGATTTTATCTAGAAGCATTTTTAGATGGTTTTTCCAGTTGATAGTTAGGACTTTTGCAGCATTTTATTATTTATTAATTGTATCCTGCTGCTGAGTTTTGTGGAGATCTGCTACTGGTCTGACTGGGTGCCTTGCAGAACATAACACTGGCAGAGAGAACACTCCTCATCTGGAAATCTGGAAGCATTTTGCAAAAGGGCTTAGGACAGTGGAGAACTGGCTTGCTTTCTTCTCTACCCTGTAAGAAAGAGTACATCCCAAATAATATCTAGTATGGAGAAAGCGTGAGTATTGGGAGGGATAGTGGAGAGGTTTCACTCCCACTGCAACCTGCGGGAAGCAGAGTGGTGAGACATGTATGGAGCTGCTTCTATCCAGCCCAGCTTCAAGCCCTGGCACAGGAGGCTTGGGCATGGCTGGATGGCTGCAGGGCAGGGATCCTGCAAGGCAGCCCTGGGGAAGCTGCCCTAATTTTAGTTTGTCCGTGTGCTTTCTCCTGGGCTTTCCAGGTGGTGTGAGGTTGTCTTGAGGGCATCTTAGCTTCCCTCCTACACTGAGCTGCAAGGCTGCGTTGGGACTTTCATCCATGAAAGCACACCTGGAAGTGTTGTCTGATCCTCAAACCAGAAGATGGTGAAGTTTTAGTCATGAAATGTGCCCTGATGGCAGGTTTTCTGCCAGATCATGAAAGTGGACTCAACCACAAGGATCCTACCACTGAGCCAAGCAATGAGGAAAAAGCTGCAGATGAACGCTTGGTACATGCTGTCTGCACTCCTCCATTTTTGGTATTTTTTGCTTTTTGGTATTTTTGCTGGTGATCCAAATATATATATATATATATATCTGCTACCCAGAAAAAAAAGGCAGCAATGAGGCAGCAAGCAGTTGTACATGAGCCATAGAAGAGCCTTCAACTAACAAAGGTCTCATTTCTCGTGGCTTGTTCTCTTCCAAGGGTGGTCACAATAATGCTTTATATGACATGCTTTCTTATTCTGGGGGAATGAATAAGCAGAAAAAGCTAAGGTTTCTATTAGCATCTTCTCATACGCTTCATTGCTATAGGCTCCATGTGTTACATATGGTTCTTTGTTGCAAAAAAAAGATAAGTAGTTATTTGCAAAGCTGCTACCATTCTTTATATCATAGATACGTCACAATTCATTATGACATTCTCTGTAATGTACAGAAGCACTAGCTTTCTTGGACATGATAAAGAGGATGAAACATATGTTTTAATCGCTTTGGGCTAATCTTTGTGTACTGGGGGCACTTAGAACACCAAACAAGTTGAGGTAGTCTAGAAAGATTAAGAGCTGAATCACAGATACATGACTGAGATATATTTTTCTTCTCCCTCCAGAACCACTGTCCAGATTGTGTAGGTCATGTTAGGAAAATAATGCCTATACAGGAGAATGGTGTTTTTTGGGGTTGGTTGGTTGGTTTTTTTTTCTTGTGTGCAAGTATTAAAAAATACCAACAGGTTGCGAAATCAAGTGCCTCAAGCATCATTATAAAAAGAGCCAATATTTCATCTATGGAGTAATCCCAGAGGGCACAATGACAAGTGACAAAATTGGAACTGATGGGGCAAGCCTGAGCAAGAAGCGCAGAAAGATAAGACAGGCAACAGCAGGCGGTGCAGATACCAGTGCGCTGCTTCACTTTGCATGGAGGCTGGGTTGAGAGTCAGGAGTACAATCTGATTCTTTCCCCATGATATTTGTCCTTCCCTTGGATGGAAGGACCTCCCCAAGAGGTGCTGGCAGCTTCCCGCTGGGAGTCTTTTCAAGCAGCCTGAGCTGAGCAGTGCTGTAGTAGAGCTAGCGAGGGCTAGGTGGCATACTGGATACATTGGAGAGTCACCTCCAAGGACTTCCTTCCATATCCAGCAAGGGCTAGGCTGAAGGAAATTATCTCTTTGTAGGGAGCTTTCTGTGTCATTAAAAAAACAAAGCAACCGATGCTTCCAGTGAAGACAGCATCAGTGTTTTGCTTTTTAACATGCCTCATGGGGGTATCAGTTTTAAACCACATGTAGGAATTGGAGTCTCCCCTCACCAGATCAGTGCCTGGGTGTTCTGCAGGGCTGGGTTGGCCCCGTTTCACATTACCAGGGCTTTGCTGCCAGCATTTCCTGAGACGATGGTGGCTGGGGTGCCTCCATGTCCCCATCACGCACCTGTGTCACTGTGTGAGTTGTGAGGGGCATCAGCTCTGGGGTCTTTTCATAAGGACCAGAGCCCAGAGTCTACTGGATGTTGCTCAGGGGGCAAATTCCTTTTGCCTGAGCACAGACAAAATTAGTTTTTTTTGCTAACAGGGGGAAAGACAAATGTTTAATCGTGAGCAGAAGTTCCCTTTTGTGCCTTTGCGGCCCTCATGGCCACTGCAGCAAGCAGAGGCCTGCTGGGCCTGAGCAGGTCCCTTAGCATGGCTGAGCATCTCCCCTCCTCCCAGTGTGCTTGAGATGTCAGGGAAGCACAGCTCAGCTCTAGGGAGGAGCGTGGCCCTAGTCCAGAAACTCTGAAGGGCCCAGGAGGAATTGCAAAAGCAGCTTTAGTTCCCCCCGTCTGCACAACAGGGCTGGTGAGGCTCCCGTGTCACAGAAGGCCTTGGCTGCATCCACACCACCACTGTTGGAAATGGTTGGAGATCTTACTGAGGTGCTCAGCAAGCTTAGAATATCCCTGTGACTTGCTCGCTTTCCACCTCCACCTTCCCCCACTCCACGCTGCCCACATTCTTTTTTTGTTATTAATTGTTTTAGATTCAGACAATGACTCTCCTTTGGCCCCAGGCAGGCGCACTAGCTGAATCACTAAAACACTTTAACACACATCTGCTGAGGCAGCAAAAATCAGTATCTCTCACTCTCTCCTTTTTTTTTTCCTCCTTTTCTCTCCAGTATTACAGTCAAAAGGTGACTGAGGCACAAAGTAGGACTAGAGTTGGCTGAAAAGGAAAAGTGCTCCCAGCTGAAGGGCAGAAAACACCTGCATCTAATAAAAGCAAATGAGAAACATCATCAATAACTAGAAGAAAAATGGCATAAATAAAAGGAAAAGTACAAATTCAGATGGTCTCTGGGAAACTTGAACAAATGTCCCAGCCTGCTGTCTTCTGGAGGTATTGTCTAATTATTTACCTTGTGGTGCAATGAAATACAGGGGGTTGTCTTGTCTCCTTGGCATAGAGTAAGGCCCTTTAGAAACCTTGTTGTGCAGATGGGTGCCATGGTGATGGATGGCCATAAATAAATTAAATCATTGCTGTAGTTGGAGGAGAGCATCCCCTGGAAGAAGCAGGTGTTTTCAGAAGGAGTTTCCTTTTGTCCGCTGTAAGGCAGTGCTGGTTTTGTTGTGAATGTTAAGAATAATGCTTCGGGGAAGAAAAAATGCTTGGAGTTGACTGAACAAGCAGAGGTCCTTTATAAGGTATGTTGTATGTGATATGGGGATGTGCTCTGCTTATGTGACCATGTGCCTGCTGCCTTGTTCCCTAAAGCATTGATAAATAATGGCTTACCTGGAGGATATGACTCCTGATTGTAACCATCAGCTCCCTCCAAGCCTGCTCTGTTTGATCAGTGCAGAACCTTTGCATAGTGCCTAAGGAGCTGCTGTGAAAATAACCTTCTATGCTGCTGAATTTTTTAATTTTTTCATCTTTCAACCATTCCAGATTATTTTCTGAAGCAAGGTGTGCATGAGCAAGTTGGATTTGGGGTTTTCACTTCCTTTAGCATTGTCACTTTTCTGGAAATGTTCCTTTCTGAACAAATATTACCATCAGGAGCACACCATGCCTCTCTTTCATGTAGAGGTCTAATATTCATGGAGAGATGGCTGTACTGGAAATACTAAGTCACAGCTTGAAACAGTGATTGAGAACCGGGTGAGAAGGCAGGGCCAAACTAGGGGAGCTCAGGTGCATGTAATGATCCTGAGTGACAGAAAGGGGTGGATCCTAGCTGCACCCCTTCCCAGACATCATTTACGTGTTGGCTGTGGAGGCAAGGGAACCTTGCTGGAGATCCCTGCATACACGGGGCCTTCCAAAGGTAAGTAGCTTCTTTTTGTTATTTCTGTGCCTATGGCTGTTGCATTCAAGTGTATCCTTGCTTGCTGCAGCCTGGGACCTTGCAGCTCTGCTGCTGCTGCTACTGTGCTTTCCGTTGCATTACAGGCACATAGATGGGTGCCTGGCTGCAACACTGACAGAAGTGGCTGTAGGTGGTTTAGAGGCTTTCTAATGATGAGGAGATGTGACCCCTGTAGCCTGACTTGACAGGGAGCTCAGAAACTGGGCTATCTCTTCTGCTCAGGCACTGTGGAGATTCTCTGGGGGCATCTGATATACTCTGGAATTTGGGAATGGGAAGAACTCCTCAAGCCTTTATATACCTTTTTTGACTAAGGGAAACTCTTTCCCTTTTTTCTGCCTATGATTACCATACCTTGATTTCATGCAGAGCCTTCTGTTGTGTGGTAGGATGTCTGTGTACAGCACCCTTTATTAGAACTGTGTTATTCAAAGGACAGTTGAGATCCTCACCATCTTAATCCACGTTGTGGCTTAGAACTTTGGCTTTCCTGTTGTGAATGGGAAATATCCTGCCTCCATTCTGTACCTGATGTGCTCATGGAGGCTCATCCATGAAGGCCTGCAGTGTGTTGCAAGGTCAGGACCGTGTAGTGTTTCAGGGACCTGCTGAGACTGTGAGGACAGCAGCTTCTGTGATGGGGACGTAGGCTTGTGCAAGATTGAACTGAGATGGGCCCAAAAAGCACTGGATAGATCCTCTTAGCCGCCAGTAACTGGCCTGGATGTGGGCTTGTGATTACATCCCTGAAGTAATTCCCTGGACTTCCCCTTGCCCCCACTCTATAATTATTCATAGTTATTTTCTAATGGCTGTCCTGCCACTTGTTTTCTTTCTGGCTTTCTTCTGAGTAATGAAAATACATCAATGGCCTTTTTCCAAGAACAGTTATTAAAGCAATCGCCCCCGCCTGTCCCCCTCCCCTCATTTAAAGCCTATCAAGCTCCATTGGATTTGTGGCCAGAGTTTGCATCAAATTACTATTTTGGGGTTGCCAAAAAAAGCACAACCAGAAAGTTTTGGGGGAAAAAGGAGAAGAAAAAGAAGTGGGAGAGAGAGAGAGAAAGTTATAATCTTCCCAGATCACTATTAATTACATTTACAATAACTGCACTGTTCCGGATGGTTACACTGCTGACAAGCAGGAGGATCAGTTCTTGCAGGGGAACATGTGTGTGCATCTTGCTTTTGCCTTTTCTCTGGAGCGAAACTTGCAGCTGATGCTAGGATGCAATGGGGCTAAAGGGCAGTGTGAGTGCAGGGAGTGTGGATAGCAAAACTCAGTCCTGTGAAGGTGTCTTTGCTCAACTTGTCAGTTTGCCATCTCCTGAGGCCAAATTTCAGTGCCATGTAGCGTTAGCCCACTTCCCTGACAGTCCAGAGCATGACAGAGACTGGATGCAGAATATAGGACTGTCTAAAAATGTAACTCAGGCAAAAAAATAAATAAATAAAATTAAGGGACACTGTCATGGAAGGAGGTTGCCACATTCAGGTCTCCCAGAAATATGCCCTTGCCTTAATGGGTCTACTGCACAAACTCAGTAACTCTAAGCAGCACCTGCAAGTTGCATCATTACTGGTTTACTTGGGAGGGAATAGCAATTAGGGGAAAGAGCAGACCTGTCAAGAGGCACAAGGCTCCTCTTCATCCAGCCCCTTTTCTCCTGATGCTTCTTTCAGAGGCCGTTGTTCTCCTACAGTGCTAGGATCCCTTGCACTGCAACTCAAGTTATCATTTCCTCTCCTTGCCTTTACTTTACATTTCCTATGTAAAAACTGCCTTCTTGGCCCAAGACAGAGGTGTGAGGATGTACACACTTATCAGAAGCAAAATCTCAGAGACGTTAAATTAACACACTTTGATAGTGACCTAATTATCTGCATTTTCAGAGCAGTACCACTTCAGATCCATCATGAGTTTTTGCATCCCACCTATTCTCACCTGCAGTGTGATATATTGCATCCTTTACGCCAAATGCCTTTCTCAGAAACTGTGTATCACAGATCGCTCAGTGAGGAGCACAAACACCCATTTGCCAGTGGGAAGATGTTTTTATACAACATCCAGTGAATCCTGACCCTCAAGGGTAAGCTAAAATAATACTGACTCTTGAGCTAAAATTCATAACTCTCTTGTCTGTGACAAATCACAGCTTCAACAAGAGATATTTGTTTTATGGCATATTACAGCTTCCCTTACGATTTACCTGTCCCCAAGGATCCTAAAGGCAATAGTTGTCTGTCTGTCCACCCAGGACCAGAAGCCTTCCCGCTCCCCCTTTTCCAGCATCCTCCTCCACTCTCCAGTTGCCGGCTCCCTTAACACAGACAGCTGCAGTCATCAAAGCAGGGAGCTGTGTGTGGTGTTTGTAAGCCAAGGACAGATTTCTCTCACGCTCCTGACAAATGACTTACAGCGGTGCTCCCGAACTGTTGCCCCTCTTCTACTATAGTAGCAAAAGCATGTAGATCAAGAGCCATGGGATCTGCTAGCAGACTGCTACCCTGACTCCCTCGCCTGGTTGGTGAGAGGAGACATCTTCACCTTGTGAACAAGATTGCCTTTGTCTTGCACTTTGTTTTTCCCAGGAAACATCCTGAATCCTTTTTTTTCCTGCCCTCCTGGCTCTCCCACACATCCATGAGTATTGCTCACAGATGACTCAAGAAGAATCCTTGCCACCTTCCCAACCTCATCATGGTCCTGGGCTACACTGGCCCAGTGTGCTGAGGGTGGCCCATAAATCCTTATTTGAAAACCCTTAAATCATTGTTTTAATCAGTATTTAAGAAATGTTATAAATGTCATATTAAAACGTGTGCATATATATATACATATTCATATATATACTGATATATTAAAAAAAAGTCTTATGGAGAAAGTACATTGATGTGGTAGGTTGAGAGAGACGGAGGGAAAGGCAGGTATGCCTGTTCCCTGTGTTGATGCTGACTGCTCAGAAAAACCATTTGGAGGGTGAGCGGAGCATGCAAGGGTTGGAGCCAGCACCCTTATAGGTCTTTGCTGGGAAATGATTATGATTCTTGCACTTCTGCAGCCTGGGGAAATGCGGTGACTCAACGCGTTCATTCTGGTGGGTGACATCTTTGTGTTGTGATGCATGTAACTGCATCAGGAATCAATTGAGCATTCCCCTCGTGCGTCAGGCTGACGGGAACTCACTCAGACCAGAGTCACACTTTGGCACATGTGACGTCGCGTCTTTGAAGGCAATACTCGCAACGGTTTCGGGAAAATGCCAGCCAACTGTGTACTGCTTGGCGAGAGGACAGTAACAGAAACAGGGCATGGAAACCAAGCCCTCCTACAAAAGGAAATTCCAGGAGATCTTCTCCAGAGCAGTGGGTCTTATGACCCGCTGGGTTGCACAGCCTTTTGGTCACCATCCCACTGTCTGGAGAAAGTCTGGTGTAAATGATGCCCTCAGACATTGTGCTTCCTCTAGGACAGCAACTTTTGCATTTCAAAGGAGAGCCTGGGGATGAACCAGCATGTGCAAAACAGGCACATGCTGGTTATGGGGATGTGGGCTCAAAGGAAATGTGCACCATCTTGATAGGGTAGACTTAGAGAACATAGCGTCGTGAAGAGCATGCAATTTGCAAGAGTTAGGAAGAGGAGCGGGGATTTTTGTTGTCTGCAGCAGGAGATCCCCTTCATGGTGCTGAAATGTCACGTTAGGAAGCTGCACAGAAAATGAACATCCTGGCAGTGGCACTGACTCTGCTGTCATTCATGTACCAGAGTGATGTATTCATCCTCAGAAGGACAAGAACTTCATCTGTGAACAAAAGCATCTGCACAGATTTCAGCCAAAGGGGGGAAAAAGAAGTCATGCCTCCCACTTGCCTTTATTTTTATGGCCTATTTGCACTCTTTTTCTAGAGTTTTCAGCAGCCGCTTCAATCTTCCTGCAGAAATCCCTCAGGACTGCTGGATCCAATGTAAACTTTACTGCAGCAGCTTTCCCAGGTGACTGACTCCTGCAGCTATTCTCTCTGCTCTAGTTCTGCCTCTATCCACTACTTGCTGCCAAATCCTCAATGTTTTTCTGAGGTCCCCAAGTCTGTGAATAGCAGATGTTGTCTGACTTCCTATCTCTTCCTTTACACTGCCTCTGTCTACCTCTTAAAGCTTCAGGTTTTCAAAGAGTGGGCAAACTTTTCCAGCCTTTTACTGTACATCTGTCAGTCTGCTGGAACCTTCCTAAATCTGAACATATTTCAAGTGCAGTGGTACTAGATGTTGGAGGGGCCTCACTGAGCGTCCTGTAGGATGAATCCTTACACCATCTCATCCTTGGCTTTGCTTGCACTCTTCCAAATCATTGTAGTACCTCATATACCCTGACAAGCTTGGAGATGCCATCCCGCCTCTCTATGTGTACCTAAAAGTTGGCTGTGTGATTGAAGGTGCCTGTTGAGCTTTTTAATGTTTGAAGGTAGATCATAGAATCATAGAACAACCTGGGTTGGAAAGGACCTCAAAGATCATCTAGTTTCAACACCTCTGCCATGGTGTTGCCATTAGGCCAAGCTGCCAAGAGCCACATCCAGCCTGGCACTGAATATCTCCAGGGACAGGGCATCCACAACCTCTCTGGGCATCCTGTTTGAGTGTGTTACCACTGGGCATAGATATGGGGGACCTGAAATGTATCCAGTCTTGAGAGGCTTGGTCAGTGTTGAGAAATGCTGTCCTTTCCAGGGTCACTTGACTGGTGATTGTTGCAGTGCCCTCCTCAGAAACAGTCTGCCTTCTGTGCCTTGGACTCCACTGCTTTTCCAGCAGGCTGGGAGCACTTTGGTTTCCAGGACTGGGCAGGAGTGGATGGCTGTGATCACCCAGGTATGAATGCATCCTGCATGGGATGGCTTCAGCTTGTTCCTGCTTGCATCCGTTCCGACCCATAGATGAGCCAGAAGGGCTGCTATTGTAACTGAAAGGGGAGCTGGAGAGTGGCTGTAAACAAAGTTTGGACTCAAGACTTCTGTTCCTAGAGTTTCCTAGAAACAGTTCTAACCAAGTGTAATATATGTGGCTGCTGAGTTACCAGCCGTAATCTTTTTCCTCTCTACTGTAACCAGTTTCCATAAGTGTTGTGAGGCCAGCTCAGGGGGAAAAAAAGAAAAACACCCCTAAAAAACCCCATCTCTGTTGAGGAAAAGATTAGTTAAGCGAATATATTTCCTGTACATCAAATGGCTGAAGACATACAGGTTTCCTGGTTTCCAGGGCACCATAAAATGAAACACAATAGAAGGGGAGAATGAGATTAATGGGAAAAACGTCACACTCTGCTCTCAGCCAGAGCAGCCGCACCAACAGCAGCAGGACTGCGCCAGGGCAGCAATGAGCAGGATTTGGCCTTGAATCTGTTAAATGAGGGCATTACCAGAATACCAAATTACACAGCCGAGTTCTCTGAAACAAATCCTGCTAAAGTAGAAAGGATTTGTCAGAAGGCTGCAAGGTTGGGAAAGCAAGACCATTGGTTTAGCAGCCTTTGCTGGGGACCCCAGGCAATGGCTCTGCCCAGCATTTCACATCTTTTGCTTTGTCATTTAAAAACTTGTGAAAAAGGGAATGAGATGTTCTCCTTTCTTTCTCTTCAGTATTTGCACAGTTGGAGTTATTCTTACTCCGTGCTTTTTTTTTCCCCTTCAGAAAGCAAGTACTTCAATGCCCTTATTTTCTAAATAAACTGAACGTGCCCACACAAGTGCACCCACGAATATTAGCAGCCCAGAGCGCATGACCACAACAACGAACCATTTTGTAGCGCAGTGTTCATGAATATCCTGTTCATACCAGCTGAGCCCCCTGTTCACAAACAGCTCTGTGGTCACTGTTAACCAGCAGCCCTCTGGTAATGATCTATTTACTTCAGCCCTGTACCCTTGGGTGACCTCTCATTAAAGGACCCCCAGTATTATTGTGAAAATGGCTGCAATTAATCAATGTATCTCAAGGCTTATAAATTACTTTCTCCCTTGTCAGCTTTTGTTTCCAAGGGACTCTACGATAACAAATCAAGATCTTCTCTGGCAAAACTATATATATATACACACACATCAAAAACAGCTCTCTAAAAAAGTCATTTTTTCCTTTCATTTTTTTCCCAGTCCTTTCAGATATTTAAACTTACAGCTAGCTAGAACTTTAATTAATGTTAGCCTGAAGGCATTGTAATCTGGGGGAAAAGACAGAGATCACTTTTACCAGGTCCAGTGTCCCCTCAGGAAAAATGTCACCCGTCTTATGTGTGGGCATGTTCCCCTCCCCCCCCCCCCCCCCCCCCATGTGATATGGACAAGAAGATGCTATGACAGTAGTGATGAGGGGTGTGCCAGCAATAATGTGGACAAGCGCATGCTGCAGTGGTAGAGCGCTTGCACAGGCTGCCCAGAGAAGCTGTGGATCCCCCATCTATAGATGTTCTCCAGGCCTGGTTGGATGGGGCCCTGGGCAGCCTCATCGGGGGGGTGTCAGTGCTGCCCATGGCAGGCAGTTGGAGCTCAGTAATCTTTAAGACCCCTTCCAAGCCAAGCCATTCTATGATTCTACACTGGTGCTTGAGCCCCGGCTCTGTTTAATTTGCTTGAGCAAGTGCAGCCACAGCCTCTGGTTTGCAGCACCCCTTTCTTGGGTGGTTCATCCTATAGTGGGTTCTTCGTTCCAGGTGTTCTCCTCCTTCTGGCTGCCAGTTTTCTTGATGCCTTGTAGAAATATTATGTCTTTGAGAAACCTGCAGTGCTGTCAGATTTTGTTGTGTGTATGGGAGCTGCTGAATCACAGCCTGAACCTTTGATTAGTTATCTGAGGCAAGCAGTATGTCAGCCCTGGGAGCACAGGTGAAAGCAGTTCACCTGTGCTGCAGGAAGGGGTGGAGCCAGGCTCCACCTCTCCAGACCCATTTAAGTGCTGACTGCCAGGGAGGAAGGATCTCTTCTGAGAGATCCACTCCTTTGGAGCCCTTTGCAGCGAGCCCTCTGCACGGGTAAGCGTTCCACCTATTTTCTCTTTGTCTTTGTTACCCTTGTGCCTAACTCTTTATTGGGTTATTTTTGATTATACATCTATTTGACTGTACTTTTCAATTATATTATTTTTTTCCTTGATTGTACATTGTGACAGACCAGTGGGATGTATTGCAAATCATGGAACTGCAGATGCAGAAGTCCCTCTGCCCCTGAGTGCAAATATGACTGAGCACTGCCTGGTGTCATAGCATTGTGGTGGCATTTTCACCAAGTCCTTCAGAAGCCTCTGCCAAAGCCACAGTCTGGAATTTGTCCTGCTTCACCTTGTTTTAGCACCTGGGGTTGAAAGGAATTTCCAAACAAGAGGGAAGCACAAAGAGCTGGCACACAGTGGGCTCCTGGCTCTGATCTCTCCGGAGCCACTGGCTCACTCTGTGATCTTCAGCAAGGCTGCTGACCTGCCTGTGCTTTGTGCTGCACAGCTGGAAAATGGAGTAGAAAAAAAAAAAGTGATGGGAACTACACTGAAAAGAGCAGATGCAGAGATTTTCTAGATAAACAAATCACCCAAGCCCTGCCACTCCAGCCTCCCCCTCCCCCCCGCAACCAGTTCAACTCTCTTCTTTGCACCTTATAGTTCAAGCTAAAAGCAGTTTCAAGCGGAAAGTGTAGGGCTGTGTTTTCTTACATGTCTTGGATCCTCCTTTAACTGTGAAAATGTTCAAAGCGAAAACTTGACCTGGCAGCAGTTTCTGCATGACCTCGCTTTGGCTGTGAAATCCACTTGAGCTTTGCAGGAGCAGATTTTTACAGTCTTCTCTGGTAGAGGAACAAAAAGACTTTTTATTATTATTATTATTTTTCTTCAAGAAGAAACTTTATACAGACCGTGTGTTATGCTTTCTCCCAGCGCTCAAGGTCAAATAAGCGCTTCTCTTCTCACTGTTCCCCACTCACTTTATATCACCCAAAAAATAAATTCCATCTCCCCCTCTGTCGCTGCAGACGCTCCACAGCGGCAAGAAGAGACAGAAGTGTGAGCAGGAAGCCTGATGCTTCAGCCATTGCAGCCATACGTGGTAAAGCCTCGCCTATAGGCAATGTGATCTTAACAGCTCTAAGATGCTAATTCTAATTGCTTAATACAGGTGTGACAAATGCTGCCTCCTAATTCAAAAGAGAAATGATTTGTGGGATCCTTGTGCTATCCAGCACTCCCTATAGTTTAAGCCATGGCCCTAGGAATAAATGCCTGTGGTAGGCTAACTTCAGGCTATAGCTCAGGGGTGTCCAAAACCACTACTGGTGCAAGTTTGGTATGACACTCTCCAGCTTGGGAGTTAGTGCAGGATCAGAAGCTGTGGCTGAACATATGGTGCTCAGCTGGAGCTAACTCAATCTTCCTGAAGAATCTTGTGCCAGAATAGAATCTACTCGGGTACTACAGGCTATGTGCCAGGGCACTGCATGCAGCACCAGCCATGAGCTGGTAGAGAAATCACTTTTGTTGGCTGGAAAAAAGGCTTCATGGTGTTTGGAAGTGATTGTTTGCATGCACAGCTGGTATTCCTTGCAGCTTGGCTAGACCCACAAGTGCATGCAGCTCTGCAAGTGAGAATTTATGTGCTTAGACCCTCTTACAAGGTTGAACCTTAAGTGATAACCAGTTCTGATTGATGTGCTAAAAAAGCAATAGATATGCAGTAAGGATTGATTCTAACCTGAAAAATACTTGTCTGACCCTTGGAAAGGGCAGCTTGGTCTATAATACTAACTTTCTCTGTGGTTACAGGCAACTCATCTCAACATCTTAGTTTCAAACAGTGGGGATAACAGACATTTCCTTTTAGTTGGCTAGCTTCCATCTGTGTTTTCTGGGTTTGGCCTGGGGAACATCATATGCTAGGGACTTTTCCCTGTCAGGACTGTGAAGGTGACTACTGTGGCATGGAGGAGGGAAGAGAATTCAGTTATGAGCCAAGCTGGGCTGACTTCTGCCAATCAGACTGCAGAGCATGGTCCTTGATCTCTTACTTACAGGGATATATATGGCCTGCATTTCTAGGACTGTAAATGAGACATCACATCATCAGGGTCAAGAGAGTAACACACTGAGGAAAGGGAGACAGGCCAAGGACATATTACCGTATTATCTTATTATTCCTTTATACTCTTTTTCAATCAGGCTGTGTTCCCCATGCAGCTTTTTACACATGATTATGGGCTCTGTGGGGGCAGAGACCATCTTTAAGCTGCGTTTATGCAGCCGCTGAAACTATGAGGTCATGTTCTTGATGAGGACTTCCACACGCTAGCAATGCTAATGATGCCTGGGTGCTTGTGGGGAGGGCAAAGGAGAACTCCCCTGCTGAGATACTCCTTGACAGCAGTCAAAGACCTTCTTGCTTGCCTCACTCATTCCAAAAAGGTGGAGGTTTGGTCACGGCCATCTAAGGAATACCTGCATGATGTTTTATAACCAGGCAATTCATTCCTCTGTCAAAGATGTTCCTGCAGTGGGAAGTGTTCACCCACAGCTCCACCTGCTTGAGAATTGCCCCTGCCACTGAGTTGTGTGTAACTGCAATGTGAGGTCCCAAAGAAGACTGTCAGAAGTCTGTGAGGCAATTTTTTATTAGGTGTTGGATGTCATAGCTAAGGGTTACTTTCCCTCATAAAGGCTGATGGAAGAAAGAGTCACACTGTCAGCTTAGCCCTCCCACAAACTGCTGTCAGATTGCATTCACAAGGGGAATGGAGGTGGTGGGATGAGCTATGCTACATTATGGGGCATGGCCAGGTGTGCTGCGGAGCTTGTGAAGCCTGCTCCTTGCTAAGAGTTTGACATGTGTTAGACGGCTGCTGTCGCTGACTTCCTCAGCTGGGAGCTCCTCATCATTGCTTCAAAATCTTCCTCTCCTCCTCCCTGTTCCCTTGCTGTGGGAGGCCCTGCTCCATCACTGTGACACTAATGGCTTTGTGAGGACTCTTTCTTCTTCCCACAGTTAAAAGTGAGCTATTCTGCAACATCTGCAGCACCTATGTTTGCCTTCCAGCTGATGTACGGCAGCCATTCCTTCTGCCCTCTATTCACCATTCTCTGTGCTCTAGGCTACTTTTGCCAGTAGGGGTAAAGTGGTTTAGGGAGGGAGGAAAACAGAGCAAGGAGAGAGGACTTGTAGTGGCCTGAAGAGGCCATTCAGAGGCACCCAAAAGGATCACATCTCTGTATGCAACATCTTAGCCTATGCTTTATAGCCAGATTGAGAAGTGCTTATGGGAAGGATAGGCTGCTCTAAGCAGATGCATTCCAGTTCATCCACCTAGATGGTGCAGAGCAGAATGGTGCATGGATGTTACATAGCTTTGAGTAATGGGTGATGAAAACTGCTCGTTGTGACTGGCCTGTAGGGCTTGCTTACCCCTGATGCTCAGGGATTTGTTAGAGGTGATGAGGTAGGAGGAACATAGTTTCTCCTACTCTACATCCATTTTATTCCTTCTTGGGTCAAATTTCTATACATCCCACATAACCCTGATGCCCTGTACCAATAGTGTAAAAGCCTTTAAAAGCTATCAGCATGTTTGCACAGCTACAGGCCGCCCCAGCAGCTCATGCAATTCAGGGCATTCACAAAGGTCTTGTTGACCAGCCTTTCAGTTCTGCCTGGTAGCTTCATACAAAAACCTCTGAAATCAAAGAAAAGTCCAGGACAAGCTTCAGTGACCAGATAAAAAGGAACAATCCCCAATTAACACACAATGCAGGGCCATCTGTGCTTATACATAATCCGCTGGATGTGGACCGTGTGAGGAGAGAAGCTGGTGTCAGCTTCTTGTGAAACCTACCGTGGTGGCCTGGCAGCAGGAAAAGTATGTGGGATGCTTAGTGCTGGATGAGGATGGCCAATCACACGTGGGCAAAGCAGGAGGGATGGCAATAATTAGGAGGTATATTGGTATGGTCATGGTTATGTGATGGGATATTTGCTCAGCTGAGTACTGGAGAGGCTGTCACATTGACCACTTCTCAAGGTGACCAGGGCAGGAGAGTGGGAAAGAGAAGCTCAGGGAAGCTCCCTGAACCCACTGAAACTACATCTGGGTCACATCTAGAAGGGAGCAGCTGGGGCAACCCCCATTGTGAGCATTACTCCTGCACATCAGTGCTTCTCCTTATTTCCCCAGGAATCATATATGGGAAAAAGTTGTCCAGAGAGGGCTTTGGCTTCTGTTTTGAACAGAGCTGCATGTTTCACCTACTTTATCTAAAACAGTCCATATTGTGTATGGTTTCCTCTTATATCAACATTTCCACATTGCTAATCACAGTTTTGGTTTAGATTTTCTTGTTGGTGTTGCTCAGACCTGAATTGTTTTTGTTTTTCCCAGAGGGAGAAATAAATGCACGGTATTATATTGACAAAGAGGTGAGGTTTATGCTGTATCCAGATGTGCCTCATAGTTAGTGTACAGTGTGTTATGTTTCTGTCTTGCATTATCTCTCAGACTTTGACTCCAGTGGTGCAAAGCTGAGCTTCTCAACAAGCAGCACACTTCAAAGAGAGAGGGAGCAGCCATGGAAAATGATGGTTTCCTGCAACAAATGCAGGGTGGTTGCATGAGAAAAGTCCAGGTTTTCATGGTTTTGTTTCCAGTTATGCCTGGAGTTTAGGCCCATTGCAGCCACCTATATGCATAGTCATCCTGTACACGGCACAGATCTTAGTGTTGGCTCCAAAATCCTCCAGCACCCAAACCTCACTCCTCCTGCCCAATGCTGTGTTCTGTCCATCTATGTCCAGCACCCCAGTGCCACAGAGTGCTTTATGGGACCACAGCAGAGAATGCCAAGCCATGGGAGGCTGAGCTCTCATGCTGAGTACTCTGTTTGTGATTAAAGCCCATAAAGTGACCAAAGGTTGTCACCTCTCTTTAGCATGAGATACACAACCAGCCAAGAAAAGGTAGTAACTGTCAGCTTTGCCATTTTACTAGGCTGTTTGCAGCCTTCCAGCTGGCTGCTGCTCTTGCAGTCACATTCTCCAGGCTGAGCTGCAATAATTTTCTTGAGAGACCCAGCATCAGCTGCTTTATTGCAACTCAAACTTGTGTCAAGCAATTAATTTTGCTTTGCTGTAATTGCTAGTAGTTAAAACAAAAACAAAACAAAACAAAAACCCACTTCCATCCATCCATCAGGTCTTGAAAGGAAAAGCAGGAACTCTCTGGTGCAGCTGTGACAGCTCCCTGGAGAAGGACCTGTGCGTGAAACCTGGAGTGTTCCTGGGTTTTGGTGGGCCCAGAGTCCATATGTCAGCTATGTTGCATAACAGCATAGAGAAAGTGTAGCTGGCAGTTCTGTACCAAAGATTTGTAAGGAAATGGGCTGCAGCTCCTACCTGAGATGATTTCAGACAGATTTCTAGCTTTATGGGGGCTAACTCTCCTGTCAGTCCTTTTTTCATACTCTACTCTTACATTTCTCTGTTGGGTTTCTGCACTCTGCTTGGTGGGCTCTCCCAGACACGTGGAGTCAAATGATTTAGCAGCATATGTGTGTGGTTCATAGGTTTTCATAGTTTTTAAGTAAGTGATGAGATTTGTAAGCTATTATAAACAGATGGGCCCAGCCAAATCTCACTGCCTGGCTGAGCTATCAGCATTGCTAGGTGCGTAGGAAAGGCCATCCTTCCCACATGGGTGTATTTAACACAAGGGGAAAAAGGGAAGCACAGTAAAGCTTGGTACCACGTAAGTTCCAAGAGTGACAGCTAATTTGCATTTTAGCTAACATATTCAACAATAAAATGCAATCAATTCCACACACGCTCCAGGATTCCTACAGCATGATCTTGGACACATGGATTTGATGGACAATGAGTTTTGCTGAAGCACATTACAAATAGGGAAGAAATGTGATGAGCCTCCAAGGAGGTTTTGAATGCCACAAGTGTTTGTGTGAAGTTTGTTACAAAAGGCTTCTGCAAAAGGTATCCCCATCTGAACTCAGGATTTCTCTGCTGAAAGCTCCATCTGTGCCCCCCTGAAAGGTCAAACTGGTCCATAGAGGACAATGCTGAGATGGCCAGGAGGGCTCTGGAAGAAAAGACTGAGCAGTCAGGGCAGGGATTGTGCTCACTGTACTCTAGTGGCCTCGCTTAGAAAGCCACCTGTTACTGGCCATTTTCCACTGTATCTGGAGAAGCTGGCACAGTACTACTGCTTTTTTTTTTTTTTCCCTCCTGACAACGGAAAAACTTAAAGCGGTCTTTTTTCTGACATGTTATCTGTCAAGCATGACAGCAGAAATCTCGGCGTTTCAGGATCTACTTAATCTGATCTGAGAGTGCTACTGCTGGAGCAGAGCACCCCACACCTCTGCTCACTGGTAGTCAGCATGATACCAACCCCAGGCTCCACCACTCCTGCTTGTGGCAGCTCCTTGGGCTGATGTTCAGGCACAAGATCCTTCAGCTGGAAGGTGCCCTACACCTTATTCCAAGGAACATCCCTTATTTTTCCTCCTGGCTTATTCAAGATTGTCTTCATTTTCCAGAGCACTGTGCTGTACAGTTCAGCACTTCTCAGTGCCACCTTCCTGGGATGCATTACTGAGGTCCAGATGTCAAGCAGTGCTGCAGGAAGGCAGCGATATTGACAGGCAGGAGGGCCAGCATCTTGGCAGTGCCATGTACACACCCTGTGCAAATTAACAAATGCTGCTGCAAGCCTGCCTTCAGGCCATGGATTCAGGTCCAGGCTTTTCTTTCATGTCTCCCTCCCTTTCTTCCTCTTTTGCCATATAATACAAAGCAAAACTAGGACTTGCATACCTCATGCAGGACAAGAGTGTCTCCTTCCAGTTGCCATTCCTGGGGTGGGTTTGTGTCAAGAGTGCCTGTCCTGGTGGGATGCAGAGGCACACCCTGCTGGAGAAATGATACAACCAACAGACTGCACCTGGGACCGGCACTCGTCACAGTTGGATGGGTTTCTGCTTTCAGAGCAGCCCGCTCTGGCCAGCTACACACGTCCTCCAGGCAATTTTAATGTTCCTGGAAAGTCCTCCCAAAAACAATCACATCATCCAGATCAGCCGAACATGTGGCCCACTGAACAGCTGCCAAAATCAAATCCATGCGCCTTTGAGAGGTGCTAGGGGAATTGCAGAGACCAAAAGGCGTCACGTTAAACTCAGAGAGTGAGACACACTGTCTTTGGACAAACTTCTCGATGAGTCTGCCCTTGGCAGAAGCCACCAGGCCTGCTTGGAGAGGAGCACAGCTCTGCTGCGCTCGCAGCCTTGTGGTACGGGCAGCAAATCTGCTCACTTGGTTCTCCTTTTGCTTTTAGCTCCAACGCAGTGCCCCCAGGACAGCTCACCCAGCAGAGGGGCTGGCTGTCAGGAGTCCTTCTCCTGCTGGGTTTATTTACCAGAGATCTTCTCATCCTTATTCTGTTAATCCTCCAGAATCCTCCAGTGCTGAGAACAGTGAGACCTTAAACCCTTGTGTGAGTCCTAAAATAATGAATAACAGCAATCAGCATCATCAGCTGAGGCAAGACAGACATATTTGGTGGAGAATGCATCCTTTCCTTACAGGACAAAGGGCTGGTGGGCAGCCTGAATATGAAACCTGTGCAGCTGCAACCTGCTGAAGGCCTCCATCCTCCTTTTGCTTTCCTCTGCCAGACACACTCTGCATTGCCCTCGATGCTCGCAAGAGTTTTTATAATAACCAAGAATACCAGTGACCCCCAAGGACATTTTGGAGGATGCGTCATTTCCACCTTCCTACAATAAACAAAGTTAAACCCAGAATTTCGCTTAGTTGCTTTACTGGACAGGCTTTTCCTCACTGACTCCTGGGAAATCTGCTTGTAAGTGGCTGTTGAAGTCATAAAAGAAAAGGATGAAAAACATGTGAAGCCATGTCCTTGCAGAGAACTTATCTGATAACAGTCTGCTGGTTTGTCAGGCTTACAAGCCAAAGGAATGTTAGCAAAGGGGAAAAGGGACAAGATGTCAAATCCTTGTTCTGCCCGCCAACCTTCCTTTCCATCTAACATCTGCCAACACGGGGCTAGATGCAGAAAAAATACAGGCTACGTCTACCAGATGGCTGATGTATAATGGCACCATTGTAAAATTGGCCAGAACAGCTCAGACAGAAGCTCTGCCACCCATCACAGCATGGGACAAGGGCTCAGATGGCTGTAATTTATATCCAGCCATAAAAAGGGGTCTCCCCTCCAAGACCGAGATCTCATCCTACCACGTGCAAAGCTCTGCTGTCTCCTAATAGACATGGAAGTGGAGGGTTGCTTGGCATCTCTCAGGAATCAGCAATAGACTTTTCTGGTTTGTCACTATATGGCAGGGGTGTCCGGAAAGAGATGGCTCTGATTTTGCTGGGGCAGTCTGTTGCAGGGAGAAGGTGCTGAGATAGCTCCTGCAGGACCATCCTCAAAACTCCCGGCTTCCTCACTTCTTCTCACTCACTTTCTCACTTCTTCTCTTGCTCATTTGTGCTTTTTTGAATTGCTATCAAGTAGGAAGGTTTTCATATTGGTTTGAATTTATTTGTCAGTGACTCAGCACTGGGTTTAACCAGAAATTCAGTTGCCCTGGGGAGATATGGATGGAAGAAACGATTGTGTGTGTGTGTGTGTGTGTGTGTGTGTGTGTTGGCAGGGGGCAACTTATTCCCCAACCTCAGCTATTCACACACTTTCAGCTAGGAGAACCTGAAGAAAGCTTTCTCACTTGTGCAGAGCCGAAGCAGAACCTGGCATTGTGCTTGAACATGCTGAGCCCTCTCCTTCCTCCTGGTGCGTGAGGAGTTCTCAGCACTCTCAGCCTTTGTAACTACAAAATGTGTCAGCTGATTGCTATCTTGTCTTGCATACCTGTCTAGTACAGAACATGTGTGGAGCATTATCTCTGCACACACTCTGTGGCTGGAGTGCTGAAGAGTGCTGGCTGGAGGGCTGAACTTTAACTCTTTCACCACATGCAGCTCACAGATGCTGTATGTTAGAGGTAGTAAGGAAGGGGGACTGAGGTTGCCACCCAGGAGTTGGGCACTAAATGAGGCTGGGGATACAGGGTCAGAATCAGCCAAAGGAAGATGGAGGATGTCACAGATGCAGGAAAGGTTTCTGGAGGAGAACAGATGAGTACATGAGGAAGCAATTCACTGAGAGTTAGCAAATATGCAGAGACTAAATATGTTTAGTCAGTCCTGGGGGAAATAGCATATATATTTGTCCCATTCTTACTTTCCTCAGGCTGCGGGACTAGTTGGACTTGTGGTTAGACCCAGCTCAGCTGCTCTCATGTCCTTATACAATCTTCCAGCTCCCTAGCAGCTCTTGTAAGCTGAATATTGCTTGGGATGGGCGACAAACCCTAAATATGCCCTTCCTGGAACTGCCATGAGAGTTCATGAGGAATACTGAATACTTCCCTCCTGGTAGTCATTGACAAAATGAGGTGAGAAATGTTACTTGATGAGAAGCCAAGATATTTACACATAGCTCTAGTCCACAAAGCAGTGTTGTTTAAACACAGTGGGAGAAGCTTCCATGCTAACCATGAGAACTGGATGCCCTCCTTTGGTTTCCTCATGTTGTGCAGTGAAGTTCTCTTACCTGCTGAAGGCTGCATGGAGATGGGTGACCATAAGAAACCTCAGTCTTGCTATCCTCTCCACATTTTGCTCCCACCAGACTAGAGGTGTCTGATGTCCCATCACCTGCGTCTGTCCCAGAGCTTCCTTCTGCATGGTATGCATGAAAAAGGACAGGGGTTAAGAAGTTTACTAAGGCTCATTTATTGAATCTGGCACTGCCACACACAGGAACTGCAAGGATTGCTAGAAGTACGGGGAGAACAGCCAGGGAACACAGCAGCAGTTTAGGAACAGGGCTGGAAAGTGGGACCTGCCCCAAGCGCAGATCAAGAGCCGCTCATCTTCAGATAGTTGGTGAAGGACAGCCAGAGGATGTCTGTGGTACCTTTAGCAATACGCTGGTTTTTAGCTGGCTGTTAGTGCTAAAATAGCTTCTTCTGTGTACTTTCAGGCATTTCTGAGCATCTTCCTCCTGTTCTGTAAATCCAGTTAAGATTAAACTCTGAAATCGCTCAGACATGGAGAGGCCAAAATCCCTCTCTAGTGCACCCTGAGAGAGCAGGCTGGTGCTTCTGCTCCCACAGAGGATTTCTGTTGTCTCCCTACTCCGGAGGAAACCCACAAGGATGAATCTTACACAACAGATTTGACAAATGAGGCTGTGGTGAGATTGTGGCTTTAGTGAACAGATGCGGTGACACAGGGTGGGAAAGTCCCCAGAACTCCCACCAAGAGGAAAAGGGATGGAGTTTACTAGCAACCAAGCTGAAAGAGAAGGATGAAATGGTGAGAAAGAAGCTGGTCCCATGTTAGTCACCTAAGGCTGCTGAGGTTAGGAAGGACTGAGTTTGCAGTCAGTATTTTTTTTCCTTTCTTTTTTAGGTCTTCAGGTTCCCTGGGTCAAAGGCAGAAGCAGAGGAATGTCGCTGCAGGGTGTATATTAAAAGAAAGAGAAACAATCATTTGGTCTCATCAAAGTGGGAAGTGCAAGAATGTGAATGCAGGAAGCAAAGTTGGTAACACCTCTTGGCAGTGAGGTGTGCTTGTTCTGAAAAAGAACACTTTCTGAAGGATGTGGAGTTGCTGTGCATCTCATGGCAAGCAATCCCTGACAAAGCAGAAGTAAGGGAGGCCGCAGTGGGCCCTTCTCTCTCTTTCACTCTCACACAAACATATGTAGTTCTTTTTCTTGGAAATGTGGGAAAAGATTACAAACACAGAGCCTTTTTAAATGAATGAATTCATCTAGGGAGTGCTGTGGCTAATGTTACACAGGAATCCATTCTGAACGTGGGATTAAACTCATGTAATTTGAAGGCTGTCTAGTATTTAGGTATTTTCAAGCTGTATAGATATCTGTTTAGACACTGGAAAAAGAGGTGTATCTCAAGGAATATTTATCCTAGCCTGTTCCAGAGGTGGAGGCTATTCCAGATTGGCAATGCCTTCTTTTCTTCTTTAACTGAAGCTGCTTGATATAGGAACCTAACTTATAATTGACTGAAATTGTTGAGATGGACCTCAGTGTAGAGAAGAATGAGTCCTTTCAGCCTTCACCATCTGATTTATTACATAAACATTCTCCTGCATCACATTTAGGAAGATAGAAAAGTTGTTTTCCCAGTTCAAGTAACAATAAGAAGTACTTGACAAGACTGCAGAGGACCCCAAGGCCTTTGTGCTTTATTGTGAACAAAAGAATTACCAACACAGACCATTTTCTTCTTCCCTTTTCAACTAACAGAAGAAGAAACAAATTTCCAGGAATTACGCTTTTTTAAGGCACATGTTTCACATGTTTCAGCAATATTTTGGGGATGATGCAGTCTTTTATTAAAAAAAAAAAAAGCAACAACAAAAAAAGCCAACAAGATTTTAAAGGTGGCTTGCACACATAAAGTTCTCACCAAAACTAATGTTTGTATAACTTCTTACGCATTAGGCACTTCTGGATATATTCCCTCTATATAAATATTCTTTGTATTAATAATGAGGATCACCATGGGATCTGAGGCCTATTAATGTTTTAATGTACCATAGATAGATAGAAACTTATTCATGGGTCTAAAATGCTGTTCAGGAAAGAGTAGAGACAGACACTCCCGGGTTGCACATGCTGGTTCCAGTGTCACAGACATTCAGTGAAGGAAGAATAGGCTCTGGTATGAAGACACTAAGGCTTCAAGAATGCAGGTGGGATGAGTCAGTTGACACTTCGGGGCTGGAAGTCACAACTGCTGCTTTGCTGTCCATGGTGCACTGTTGTAGTGAGTGGGACAGTTCTGTCCAATGGCTATTCTTCAGATCTGGGTATGGAATCAGCAGCATACTGATGCAGGTGCCAAGATTTGAATCTAATGAGTAATCTAAGGAGTTCCCTTGAAGATATCACTGTAACAACTCACTTATTACAAACTGGGCATGTTCTTCAGAAAAGGGTTGAAATCGTTGAAATCCCTCATTTGGGAAGTATGATGAGGTCATCAGATGCTAGTATATTTCAAACACCGTTTGAAAAAAAAAAGCTTTTATATTTATCTATATTTTTCTATTTTAGCTGTTAATGATCTATATCAGAGTGTTCCTTTCTATGTGTTTTCTATGTGGACACCCTTCCACGTTTCTTCTCTGGACGTTTTTTGTTTATATTATGTATTTCTGGAGGGCTGATGATTCAAACTGTTTGAGGTCAGTGACACTGTGTATACAATGCAGTTTAGCACTTTCAGTCATTTTTTTCTAGCCTTTTCCTAATAGAATGATGTAGTCTCTGCTGGCCACCAAGTCCTTGAGGCTACAAAGTAATTTGGCACAAGTCTCAGGGAATAACTCTGAATTTCCCTTTAGAGGTGTTCTTTTCGCAGCACACTTCATTTCTGTCTCACTGAGAAGCCAGTTTGTTTTCACTGAGATCTGCAAAACTTTTTAGAGTTCCCTCAGAGAGCTAAATACATAATACATAGAAAAATATGAGTATAGCTGGGACAGAAGGTGGCATGCAACAACACCATTCAAATATTCTTGGTGTGCAAGGAACGATGTTCTGTCAATCTCAGACCACAAAAGGGATTCAGAAACAAGAATACCATTTCTCTGCAGTAATTCAGCCAGAAAACCAAGAGTAATGGGCTTTTCCCTTCCAAATGCAAGCTGGAATCCTCCACCATTGTAGGCTGATGTGGTCTTTGCTGAAGCCCTTCATCTTCAGGGTGCCATTAGACAGTGCAAAGGTGTTTGGTTCCTAGCACTTAATGAAAAAATAAAGATTAAGAGTTATTTTATCATGTTCCCTGCTCCCTAAAGCACCTGTAGTTGTTTGATGGTCTCCATTTCTGGTTAGCCAAAGGTATTAAAGAAGATTGATTATTCCAGTGGGATATTGGAACACTTCTACGCCCCTCACATGGAAAAACTGCCCTGTGATTTTCTTTTTATGCAGAGGTAGATGCCCTAAGCTCACACATGGAATCATACTGTGGAACGGAGGCTCCTAATTATCTCTCACTTGAAGATAGTCAGGCTTCAAATAACTCAATTGCAGAGCTGAGCAAAGCTCTGGAGGTATGAAGTAGCCTTTTTCCACCACTTAGTCTGTGCTCTGACTCAGGCATATTAAGTGGTGGTGCCTCTAAGGAGCTGTGATGAGGTATCATCAGGGCCAGAAGATACTGACGCAGAATGTTCTGAATGCAATCAATAGGAATGACTTAAGACAAAAAGCATAATTCACACCCACACACATCCAATTGGCAAAGCCTGCCAATACCCACAGAACAACCCATATAGTTGAATTGTTTCTAAACCACTGAAAATATACAAGGAAGAAAAGAATCTCACTTTTTCTTCTAGCATAAAAACACATGAATTTTTAGAGGCACTATTAGTATCCTGAACATATGGCAACTACTTGCGTTGCCTGGGGAAGTTTTTGGCTTTCCAATAAAAAACTGTTAAACCAGTAATAGGGGACTGGGTGTATCAAGTGTTTATGAGTCTCCCATCTGTAGGCCAGACAGGAACATCTCATATTGACTGTTTTGTAGTATTGTCAACCCATCTGCAGAACTGTCTAGTTGACCCCAGGTATGTGATGGACTTGGCAAGAAGCAAGAAACACTGATAGATGGGGGAAGGGAGAGAGTTGAAGAAAGGAAGAAAAATATAAGAAAAAGAAAAATATAAGGCAAAGAATGTAAATAAGCCTATTCAAATATCATAGAACTGACAGCATTACATTTCTTCACTCAAGTCCTTCACTCTCAAACTAATAAACTAATTAGAGAGGTGCATTTTACAACTCCCTCAGTTTTTCAGTTGGTCTGATCAAGCTGGGAGGAAGACTCCAAACACATGTTTGCAGGGGAAAGTGTTAGTGAATGGTATTGTTCATTGGAAAGAGCCAGGTTTTATTGGTGAAGTGATTTGAGAGGAAATACATTGCAAAGTCAATCTTGCTTTTGTTTTATTTATTTCCCTTCTATTTGGCTCTGGGCAGCGTTAAACTTCTCACCCTTTGCTGGTGCTGTCAGCCTGAACCATACAGACATCTGGTGTGCAAATAAATTTTAGTCCGGGTAAATTGTATCTTGTAGTTAAGTATTTCCATCTCTCCATCTTACTTTCTTACTTTCTTGTTTGCTTCTTCTCTGCTGTCTCCAGCACCTGCCTTTGTAATAAATTACTGGTCCAGTCGCCTTTGATTCATCCTAGGGAGCAAGAACTGGAAGGTTACAGTGATGACACCCCCATTTTTAACAGCTAGACTCATAAAGCACGCTTTCATTAAAGCATTTCACTTTTTACGATGCAAACCAATCCATCACAGCTAGCCATGGGTCTTAAGTACATTTTCATTTCTACTAAAAAGGCGCTGACCGTGACAGTATATGGTCAACATATTCTCAAAATGCTTCATGATCTTTAAGTGGAAGGGATGTTTACAACAGCTCATGAAATCACTGACAGCTGTAAATACCACACAAGTCTTCACACTCTTCTGATTACTGAAACAATGATTCTGTGTCTGAAAGACATTTAGTTCCAAAAGGTTTTAATTAGCCTGGACAGAATGAGCTTGAAGTTATCCAGTAGGGGGACAGTTCTAAGTGCCCTTTCAGATTTCACATTCTTTCACACTTTATTCGTGTGACACAAGCTCTACCGAAAAGATCAGTGTTGTGAGTGACCAAAGGTTTCCATTCATTTACCTGTAGGTCCATTGCCAACACCTACAAACACCTGTTAATGGTCATTTCTGGGGAAAAAAGAATCACTTGTAACCATTCTCTCATCTGGTTTTACCCATCTTATTCCTTAGAGACATTTTCCAAAGCTCATGTTTTCCATAGAATAGATTTTCTGTCTTTGAACCAGAGGAGGAGGAGAAATGTATCACATTTAAAACAAATGTTATGAACATTGTTCACTAAAACTCATTGGTTCTCATGAAATTCATTCATAAACCAATACTAGATTGCCCAATAAACTGTATAAACAAAAAGAAAGGGAACAGATGATTGTATACTTAGATACTAATGGGAAAAATGAAACATAATGATCACATATCTCAGAAACCTAATCAGCGCTCAGACTGCCTTCCATATTCTAAAAAAAGAAGGAGTTAAGAATGAATTTCAAGAAAGTTAAAACACGGTTACTTTGTAGATGCTCACAAGGGGCTCCTGTGAAGGATAGGAGGACAAAGTATGAATGGAATTGTCTGCAAATGATAAGAAAAGAAAAAAAAAAAAAAAAAAAAAAAAAAGGGCTATGGAACCATAAGAACAATCTACCTGCTTTCCAAACACGTTTGGTGTTGTCTGTGTGCTGGTATGGGTTTTAGCAAAGATATTTCTTTGCAGAAGAAATTCCAGATGGAAAAGTTTTATATAGAAGTTAGTTGTCTTCCTTAATTTGTTTTTCAACTTTTTTCCCTTTGTTTTGTTTTATTAATTTGAAGCCATGGTTGCTGTCAGGCTTACTGCTGGCCCTCCCGCATGCCCAATGCATCATAGCAGTCTTGGCTTGGTTATGCATTCCAGTGGAGCTGGGGAATGGCGAGAGCTGGATGGTGTGTGCAGGGTAACCAAGAGAAATACAGATTCTTATCAACCTTCCAGATCTTCAAAGTACTGCATGAACTGAGGTTGGTGCTGGTGATTGGTTTGGGAGCAACTCTGAATCATTACTAGCAGAGTTCCTGGCTTGAACCAAGGAAAGTTGGTGAAATGTGTGTGTTTGGAACTGATTATTAATGGAAGAACAGATGGTATCTAATCCAAAGAGGGTAAGCAAGACTTGCCCTGATCTGCCTTTGCTTCAAAACTGCCACTTTTATTGATTGTAACAGCAAAGGAGCTAACGTTTGGTCATGGAGAGTGAACTCTATTTGCTCTTTTTTTCTTTTTTTTTCTTTTTTTTTTCTCCCCCCCAGTGTTCCAAGTTAAAGTCCTGTTGCCAGAGGGTGGAGTGGTGAAATCTGCACTGCATCTACTATGGCTAAGAAGACCTGCATTTCCAGGACTGTCAACTGAACCTCCTTCACACTAGTTTATAGTAGTAGTGTGACACAACTTTATAAATACAAAAAGAGAAAAAAAATTGAATATTCCAGAATTCATTTCTGTGGTGGAGATATATCCAAAAGAACTGTGCTTTGGGTTGTACAGCCTTCCCAAGGAGTCAGAACAAATATCCATACTTCAACACAAGACCAAGCAGAGTTGCTTAGTCCCTGTAGAGATGAGATATAGAACTGGAGAATATAAACAGATGTGGAGACATTTTGATACATTTCTGAAAAAAACAAATGACATTTTCTGCTACATTTTAGAGTTCACTCCAGCCCCCTTATCAAAAATATGATGCAAAAAACAGTAGTCACTCTATTTTCATTTCTCAATCTGTCTGGAGAGCAAAGGCACAGTCATCTAGTAGAAGAGGTAACATCGGAGCCTAACAACTGTTGAGAAAGTCTTGTAGAGTTTAAAATGATGAAGAAAAAGGGAAGAATCATCGAGGAACTATGAATCTGAAGGAAATCAGTATGATAGTCTAAGATCTTGAAATAGCATAACATATATTTTTATTTATTATTGCAGGCAGGATGATTAGTATCTGAGGGAGATTCTTAGAATCACAAAATTGTAGGGGCTGGAAGGGACCTCTTGAGATCATCTACAAGCCAGCACAATGCATCTAACTCAATACAGACTAAAAGATTCCAAAGAAACAAGGAACTATAGGGTACTGCAGCAGAAATGCTAAGTCATGGCTTGAAACATCGAGCACCTGGTGAGAAGGCAGGGCCAACCCAAGAGAGCTCAGGTGCATGCAATGCCCCTAAGTGACTGAAGGAGTGGATCCTGGCTCCACCCCTTCCCAGACCTCATTTAAGGACTGGCGGTGGAGGCAAGGGATCTCACTGGAGATCCCTACCTTGTGGAGGCCTTCTAAAGGTAAACAAGTTTTCCTCCTTTGTTTCTGCATCCATGGCTGCTGCATTTGGGTTTGTTCTCATTTGCTGCAGCCTACGATTTTGCTGCTCTATTACTGCTACGCATTAGGTTACAGATACAAAATGTGAAACTTCATTTTCCTAGTCTTTTCCCCATTCTTCTCTGGGGGAGAAGCACCCTGTGAAAGAAGTAAGACTGCAGCAGTGGAAGTTTGGGCTATTTTCTGCATCTCTGGAGCTGACTTATGTGGGCAGACGAAGGACAAGCAGACAGCACAAGCATGTACTCAGGGCTTTGAAGTGGCAAGGCATACTGTTCAAGCATATCTCTACCAATTTTACCTAACAAGCGTGGTGTGCTCAAGCCAATGTTATGGACAGCAACAAACAAGAGTGCACTTTGTCTCAGCAGTCTCATGGATATAACTTTCTGCTTACAGCTGTATTTGGCTAAGACCTGTAGGTGGTTATAGGCTTTGACTCGGTGGCTGGGCTTGGATGGGAGCTTTCTGGCTTACAATCCTATGCTCCAACCATCTAATTTCTTAGCACAAAGGAAACTGTGGTGTCCCTGCAGACCCTTGGTAAGACACAACAGCTTTGTTGAGTGCTTAGCTTTTGATGGGGGTGTTTGAGGGTTTCACGGATGGCATTCAGTGACTATGATCCCTCTTTCTACCTGGAGGCTGCCAAAGGATGGCAGCAAAGAGACGTGTCAGAGGGACATCAGGGTGTGAATAAAGGGGCACGTGCAACAGGAAAAGTGCTGCAATAGCTGTTGCTGAGAAGGAAAAGCATTCCATCCTGGAAAGCCAACTATATGGAATCCAGTGTCTTCTGCAGTTTGGTGCTGATAAAAATGCTGCACTGGCATCTATGCAATATAATATTCCAAAGCAAGAATATGGTTTGTTATTACATCTGTGGCCAGTAGGACTTGGTGGTGGTGGTGGAGACATCCTCAGCTATGGCTGAATGTTTAGTTTCCATGTCCCTTATGTCCTAGGATGACAGTCAGCAATAATTACTTCAGTGGTTTCTACCCTGTAATTCTTAGCCTCTAGGGACTACACACAGATCCAGAAACTCATTCCATGCAAGCCCCTTCTAACAGGATGATGACTTCTAATCTCTGCTGGACTTGATCTAGATTCACATGGGAAAGCTATAGAAGAAATGACAGTTTGCTGGAGCAGCCTTTGCCAGGCCAGATTTCTGTAATGAGTTATCTGTGTTTGGAAACAACTCTGAACTGGCAGAGAAAGAAACATAATAATCAATCTAAGGCATATGACTTAATAAACTACTGGCCACAAGATCTAGATAGGAGAAGAAAATTGATCAGTAATGACAACTGTTATGTACAGGAGTGTTAAGAACACCACCTGGACCACTAGAAGATGGGCTGTGTCCCTTAATTCTGTTTTGCAAATTTCTGATATCTAATCATGCTTTTCTGCAGGACAAGAGAAGGGGCAATTTCATTTATTTGTTTTGTTTAACAGAACTCTTGTTTCTGACATGATCTTTACACTTGTTTCTTTAGTTAAGTCTCTTTTTTTTCCTTTTCTTTTCTTTCCCTGGTGTTTGCATGAACTCGGTGAACCCTCATCACGTGTGGCAGTGTTTATATTTGCACAGGCTGTTCTGTGTGTCTCTGTTTGTGTTGCCACCACATCTACATGGTTTGGCGGCAGCCCCACGGCTGTGTTTCAGCTGCATATAAATCAGCTTCCCTCCATCCCCCTCTGTTTCCATCTGTCTGTCTTCCCTGATTGCTCTGAAATGTTACAGGGCATGGAGGTTAGCCCATGGTTGAACCCTTCAGACAGAAACAGTACAAAACCAAACCTGAGTTTCTCCTCCTCAAATCTAACTCATCAATCTACAGAGGTGTGGAGTGTTAATGTTTTTGCAGTGACAAACCTCAAAGCAGGGACTAACCTCTGCTTCTGTAGTTTTCAGGTCTGTTTCTCCCAAAACACTTGTACGGAAGCTCTAAGGTCACCTCTGTGTTGTGCAGCTAATCCTTCCTTAGCTTTTCATTACATGAAGATCTATCTCCCTTTACTCACACAAATTTAATTTCTGCTCTGTCATTAATTATTACCTCCAGTTTGATTGCTTCACATCTCATTAGTTCATTTCTTTCTCTGGAGAAGGGGAATGACTAGAAGCATGGGGAATTGGAGGCATGTAATCAGAGAATGGGACGTTGGGCAGAAATCACAGACCTTGATACTCTCCTTGCACACAGATGTTTCTCTAGGAATCTCCTCCCAGACTGAGTTCATAATGGGGTTAATCGCATATGAGGTTGATTGAATTGCTGTGAGCCCTAGAGATAAACTTCTAGCTCAGAGTGTCTGTGTGATTTACTCTTGGCCATGTCTCTTCTCTTGCAGAATAGATGCTCCAGGGGAACAGAAAATTGAGCATGCTGCCCTTTGGCCATTGACACTAATTTGCCAACTTAATAGAGATGACAAAAGATGAAGTGGGGAGTCCACACCCATCTCAGGTAAAAGAATTGCCTGTTTCAAGATAACTGGGAAACACTGATAGGACAAAATAGATGGGAGAAGAACAAGACTCCTTTGTAGTCTTGTGGACTTCAGTCAAAGAGCCAGATCAATGTTTTCTCACCATAAGTAGGTTTGATATTCTGCCTCCTCCTTGAGCATAAAGGAGAAAACAAATGCTTCCCTTTAATCTGTAAATGCTAGGAGGGCTTTGTATGGACACACTTGTTTTAGAAGGGAGAAAGTTCAGAGTCACTGTAGACTAAGTTAGAAAATGAGGAGATAAATTGAATTGGCTTCCCAAACCATCCAGATTGTACTCCACAAAGGATTCTGTGTGTTCTTACCAAGGTCAATTGGTTAAAAGAAAAAAAATAATAATAAATAAATCATCTGTGATTGTGGATTCTTGTCTCTTTCTAACCTTATCTTAAATTAGGAGATATCTGGGCTTGGTGCTCTATTTTGCCTTTGGCCCCAAATTTGAAATTTCAAGAAAATTACAAAGTTGGGTCTAATGCTCAATTGGAATAGTTTCCAGGGAATTATTCGCAATGCCTATTCTGTTATACAAAGAAATCTCTTTAAAAACATAATCGATTGTTCTAGTAGTATTTTGCTACCAAACTTTTGCTGAGGTGTGGAGGTAGCTGTTATTTCATTTTTGAGAGTAACTTCATTTAGAAATTCAGAAAGGGGGGATAACTGAGATGTGAATATCCTCTTCTTTTGTCTTCTATCTGAAAGAGGGAAAGAATTCTAGTATTTTTTCAGTATTGCTGATGTCCCAGACACATGTGAGTAAACGTCATGTAAAATCAGTATCTATCCATGGGAATCTCATGGAACCAGAGTGGTTTTAATGTTCACCAGAATATTTCTGTGAAAGTTGCTAGGATGCCAGTGAAAGCATTGACTGACCACAGAAAACAGATATGAGACAAGTGCATGATGACTTTTTTTTTTAAAGGAAAAAAAATGTATTAAGGATTCAACTGAGAACTATACTGATATAACTGTAGTTACTTTTGGTCACTCTGAAGTCTCTGTTTTCCAGCATGCTAACTACACAAGAATAGGATGTAGCTACAGTATGGAGCCGAGTCAGTTTGGATTCAGCATTTAAGGAGCAGAAGAGAAGCAACGAAGTGTCAAAAGATGTAAGTAGGTTAGATCACAATGAGAAGATAGCCTTCCCATCTGCTGGGAGCTCCTTTGCAAGGTAAGACTTTTAGATATACAAGTCCTTGGCTAGGACTGGGATGAAGAGGGTATAAGCATGGAAACTAATAGAGCTATGTTATGATCGAGTAGGGGATGATAGAAGCATTCCCTATAAAAGGGATCCTGAGGTCTCTGCTGAAGTGCCAAGATTAAAGATTTTGCCAGGGATGGAAATGTAATTGATGTGTGTCCCTCAGACTAACCAGGATTCTCACTCCTGCCTGAGAGCAATAGTCTACATGTAGAGGCTTTTCAGCTGGAGACAAGTTTATGCCTTTTGACTTTTTCATGTTTATGCATTTTATTAAGCCACAATCTTTTTCTTTTTTTTTTTTTTTTAATTGGGCTTTCAAAGAAAGGTCTCTTAAGTCTAGCAAAATTCCAGTAAAGATTGTGCTAGAGAGACATGTAAGAAGGGAGAGAAAACAGGAAAACCTCGGGAGAGGTGGGTAAATACAGAAGTGCAAGTAGAGCTCTGTCAAAGCAAGTTTCTGACCTATGTGCTTAACTTTAACTGTCAGGGGCAAGTCTGCAGCATGATTAACCTCCATGATCTCACTTGGTCAGATAATGCTTGGACCTGGAACAGAATGCAGTGCCAATCTACAATGCCAGCCATCCCACCAGAGGCATCTTGATGTCAGCATTGCTGTGACCCAGAAATGAGGGGAGGGTGACAGGAATTCAGTGTTGCAGATAGTGAAACGCCTTCCAAACTAGAAGAGGTTGCTCTGTGTTCCAATATTTCTGATGGTAAAGGTACTGCCCCTGGTGGGATGTGCTGTCTTTGCTGGGGTATTGTTAATATCCACTATGCTTAGCAAGGAATTTCCCCTCTCCTGCAGAGTTTGGCAGCAGCTATTAGATTCTTTCCCCCTCAGTCTTAGGTCCCACAGTCTCTGTTCAGAGGAGCTGGGCTGTTCTCTGACACTCCCGGTCTGCAGTGGCCCTGAAAGTCTCTTTCACCTCAAATGTGGGACCACTGGTAGAGTGTTGGTACGTGTATCCCTATGCAGTGACACATCAGCAGGAGGTGACTTTGCTTCAGGGAAGCAAACACCAGTTTAGCTGAGTTACTGGAGCCAAAACCCTATAAAACTGAATTTTCTCTGAGAATACTCCCTACAACACTCATATTAATGCAACCCCTTGTGGAATAACAAACATGCAATGTGGGGATCTGGTGTGTAATTTTTATTTTGTGTCCTTCTCATAGCACGAAATGTTGGGTAAAATGTTCTGGTCATCCAAAGAAATGGACCGTGTAGAATGGGATGGCAGTCCCTTCGTGATCCCTGAGGCTTTGGTGCTGGGATCAGCACAAGGAAGGATGCCAGAGAAAAAGTATGAGATTACCTCTCAGCAAAACCCTTTGGCCTGAATCACTGACATCTTTGATTTAAACAGTAATTTAAAACACGCATGATGAGAAGTCAGGGAAGGGATCCAGGAAGGCCTGGGGTCCAGCCAACCTGGTGTGTCTGCCAATTTGCTGTTCTGAAGCTAGGTTTGCTAGGAAGGGGCAGGACCATATCTGAAACCTGTCACAGCCTTAGCTAAGCCACAAGACCCTTTCTCAGAAAAGATCAGTAACTGTGTGGCTGTACCAGCACTGCTTTGCTGGATACCTACAGCCTTGTTCTTTTGCTCAGCTGCACCAAAGCAGTATATAGAGTCTGGGGGAAAATCTTGAAATATTCTTTGCAACTGATCAGAAAGCCCTATTGATATAAGACATATGGATACCCTTAAGGTAGGTTCAGTGATGTAGCTTGAGGGTGAGGAAGGCATGCAAAAGCATGGAAGGGAAGGGAAGAAATATGGATGAAGTAAAGGAAAAGAGGAGCACATCAGGACACATACGTCAGACAGGTTCTTTCCACTCTCATCTCTCCCAGACCACTGGCTTTCCTGAATGATATTACTGGCACCTGGTTCTTCTCATGAGGAAGCAAGGAAAATCCATGTTAGCTAGTCCTAAATGCTTGGTTTCAACAGGAGTGCATGACTTTATAGAAAGGTCTCCCAGGTTGAATGCTACTGCAGAACTGATTCAGGTCCACTGCCAGTGGGATCTCAGATTTAGAAGTATCAGCAAATTCACTTTGGTGAAGGGAGAAGAGAGTTTTGGTCCAGCTCTGAGTCCAGACTGTGGCTTTGACCCACTGTGAGTGTCTGGTGACTAGCTGCCTTTTTGGTTCAGATACAAAAGATTATTCTCACATAAATTATCTTCTTCCCTGCTGGGCAATTTCAGTTTCCGTTCTAATATTCCTTGTGTCACTTTTCTTCCCTCTCTCTCTCTCTCTCTCTCTCTCTCTCTCTCTCTCAGGTCAGGTTCAAGTTGGAAACCTATTGCTCAGAGGGAGCAGTTGGAAAAAGAGGTGTCTTTGACTTTGAATCAGATTCTGTATGATCATGGCTCAATGATCATACATCCTCCAGGGCCTGAAACCTAACAAGGGAATAAAGGAGGAAGCACTGTCTCTCTCAGATCAAAGTAAAAAGTTGAGATGTAAAGGAGACAAAATGAGCTGCAGGGTATGCGAAAATCAGAGCTCCCATACGGCTTGCTGAAGACTGCCAAAATAGGGTTCTCCACAGCCATCCCATACCTATGCAATACAGTGATGGGAGCGTTTTTAGATAAGATCAGACCCAGAGAGAACATGCCTGGCTCTGTTTCTTTCAGCGGAACAATATGGAAACCCACTGCTGGGAAACCATTTTTCCAAGCCAGAGAAGAGGCAGGGAATTGTCCTGTGCAACCACTCAGGAGCCTCTGCTCCCACGCATTCTCCTGCTTGCTGACACCCTGCCAGGACCGCAAAGGAGGAATTGATTTACATGCAGTAAGTCAACTAAATAAATAGCTAAATAAAGCCCTTCCTACCTTGCTCAGCTAAAGAAAGGGAGGGACCAAGATCAAATTCAGGGGGAAGTCCTCTGCAGGTGTGCTGCTCCAGCCCAGAACTGGCCACTGGGTGCTGACAGTGCTGGTAAATGTGATATTTATTCTGCGGGAAGGAATTTTGGACTGCTCGTTGTAAGGCTTGTCACTCACTGTCTTCTATTCTATTCCCCCTCTACTTCCTACTAGTCTGCTCCCTCCTGTGAAGTGTGCTCTGTAGATCACTGTGTTTAATGGGTGCTGTCCTCTATGACTACCTCCCTTTCCTACTTCTGGTCTCTTCAGCATTCATAGACAAAGGCTCTTCTCATGAGAAGTTCATGAGAAGTGTGGGTAATGCGAAGAAATACCACTGCACTTTGAAGCTTGATCCTCTGAGGCAGACTGACCGTCCCTGTGTGGGAGCAGGTCGTCTGCAACCATGCATTATTCCTTTACGCTTTGTCATACCCTCAGCTGCCTATACAGCTATAGAAAAGCAGGGAATAGGTTTGTAGGCCATGATCTGTTCTTGTGAATTATCTCCCAATAAAACAGAGATCTGGTGATTGAGATAGCACTGCTAGGAATTAGAGTGAGCTCAATCCCAGGACCTGCTCTGCTCCCCAAACACTTGGGTTTCGTGGGTCATTCAGCTCCCACTCTATATAAATACAAATGACCTTTTCTTCTGCACGCTACTACTACCAGAACTGGGTCAGCCAAGAGAACAGTTGTTTCACTTTTTTATAAAGTTGCTCAACTGACATTTTGATGGAGCTCAAGTTCTACTTCTGCTACCTGGCTGCCATAGCTGTTAAGACAGGGGCTGGGGAGAGAGTCAAGTTAAAGAAATCTTCATGTACCAGGTAGTTCAGTTTAAGGCAACAATCAATAGCACATTACAGCTGGAGTAAAGATGAGGGTAGCTCTACTTGCTTTAATACCCATCGTGGAGGCTACATAAGGTTAGGCTTCTCTAACCTTCGGAGAAAGGAGGCAAAAATGATCTTTACTGTCTGTTCTTATGCCAGTATTTTCCTGCCTTCTCCTAGAGCAGCAGGCATGCTGCTCTTTACTTCCAGCAAAGGATAGGAGCCAGCCCCCAGGATACCTGCATCCAGAAATTGCTTCAAGAGCAAAAGAATAATTAAAAAAAAAAAAAAAAACGCTAAACAAAACTTTTTTTTTAAATACAAAAGCTATAGATAAAATGTATGGCTTCAACAGATACAGCTTTCTTGTATCTCTCTTTTAACCCTGTCCCCTCTCTCCTTGCTAACATCCCTGCCTCTCCCAAAGGCCCATTGCTCTTTGCTCAAACTGACCAGACAGCTGCCATGGCGAAGTTAAACCAGGAGCAAGTGTTTCCCACCTGTGTGCAGCTGAACATGGTGCACTTTGGTTTCAGTTCTGACGAAGTGCTGATGAGCCTGACAGCACATCTGTTTTTCTAACTCTCTTGGTTAGTCTAAGGAGAGATATTCTCTCTCTTTGAAAACCCCACTTCTAATAAAAATAATTCATTCTACCACTGAGTGAAACCTCAAAATGTCCAAATTCCCTGTAAGTGGGTTTCTGACCTTTCAATGTGAAAGATGAGCTGGCACACTTCCCTGGGAAACCTTGCTTCAACAAAGCCAACCTGTTCCCGCAGGACCTCCCCAATCTGTCCAGGGCTCTTTGCAGCCAAAAAGCCCCTCTTGCCCCCTTCCAACCCTCTCCATTTCAGCATTACTGAAACAGAAGGATCCCTTCTTGCTTTCAGAGGGGAAATGAAACCAACATTAGCCTATTTACAGAAGAGCTTCAAGGGAATGCTCGGGCCAAGAACAAATGCCAAACAGGGCTGGGGTAAGCTTTTCCAAGCAGCAGAAATTATAAACGTGGCCTTGAAAGAAGGAAGGAAAAAAAAAAAAAGAGAAAGAAAAGAAGGAAGATTAAAAAAAAAAAAAAAGCTCAGCAGGTGCTATTTCAGTACAGTTTCCAACTCAGCACTTTTCTTTTGAGCCTTTCCAGTACCACTGTTTGCTGAGCCCCTCTGGGCTGGGCTGCAGGGCAGGCCAGAAAGGACATGTACAAGCACTGAATGGATTCTAACCTCCTGGCATGCTCCCAGGGGGGCTTCTTGTTTGCACTGCCACATCTGTTTGAAATTCTGGCACACCTCAGCCTGAGAAATATGGTTTGTGGTGTCATGGCAACCCTTTTTTTCTTGATTTGACAGGCAAGGCATGGTTAAAGAGGCCTGGAAGAGCTGCTTGCAGACCTAGCTGCAATGGGTAGAAAGCTCCTGAGGCTGCTGATCATATATAGAATCACAGAATCATTTCAGTTGGAAGAGACCCTTAGAGATCATCTGGTCCAATGCCCCTGCAATGAACAAGGACACCTACAGCTTAATCAGGGTGCTTAAAACCTGCTTCAGCCTGACCCTGAGCGTTTCCAGGGTTGGGGCATTCACTATATCTCTGGACAACCTGTTCTTACATACAACCTCTGTTTTTTTCTTCTAGCTTGCTACCTCCCACCCTACCTTAAAATCACTTGTGGTCATGGGCTAGTTCAGATGGGTAGATGAGACCATCAAACCAACTGTTGAAATTTTAGAGATGTCAAGCTGGGTCCACTATCAATGAGCCACAAAATGCAAAGACGTTGAAGCTCCCAAGACAGAACCCACTTGGGGTCAGCAATTTGCATCTCTGTTCCTGCAGCAAGAATATTTATTTAGTGATCTTTCAATATCTGAAGCTATAAGATATATGAGGACAGAATCTCTTAGCAGGATCTGCTGTGATAGGACAAGGGAAAATGGTTTCAAACTAAAAGACAGGAGATTTAGAGTGGATATAAGGAAAAAGCTTTTTACAATAAAGGGTGGTGAGGCATTGGCACAAGTTGCCCAGAGAGCTGATGGGTGCCCTGTCTCTGGAGAGGTTCAAGGTCAAGCTGGAGGAGCCCTAAGCACCTGATGGAGTTGCTGTAGGCATCCCTGTTCACTACAGGGGAGTTGGAGCAGATGGCTTTTAAGTGGCCCTTCCAACTCAAACAATTCTGTGATTCTATGACCAGAGGGTAGATAGGGAAATTATAGTTCAACACTACAATTGTTAATGTATTCTCTACATTCAGGCTGCCAATCCAGCCTGGGAAGTGGTGCTAATTAACACCCAGTTGTTGGTATAAAATATATTTGGTGGGTCTCCTAACCGAAGCCATGCAAATCACTCATTTCTCAGTTGCTCCATGCCCTGTTCCATGGAGCTAGGGCCAGGGAGCAGAGGCCAGGCTCTCCTGCCAGTGCTCACCAGTGTGTGACACTTCCATGATGCAGCATCAGCAGGAATGTAAACGTCTGGCAAAGACAAAGGGAACGAAGCCACCTGAATCTTTTCCTCTGGACAGGAGCCTGGCAGCAACCACAGGAATGTTCCTTGAAGCAAATGATGCCATAGAGAAACTGAAAAGGATGAAGTCCTTGATACCAGTGTCTGACTTAAAGTTTCAGGCTCTGCCCAAAAAGCTTTGCATAGGGGGTACGAAAGGACAGCAAGCACCTAGGGAAGGCATTTCTGAATATTGGGAATCAGTGGGTAATATCCCTGTGGGCAAGTACACAGCCTTCCTGCAGAAACCAGCTTCCTTGTGTGACTTTCTGCTGCTCTCCTGCTGGTATGCAAATTATGCCTAAGTGTTGCGATTCTGAACAGTAGTAGACTAATCTGAAAGCACTGCATTTGTTGTATAGCTGACAAGTAGGTCAGAGTCAGGTTATCCCCAAGAAAGAAATGGACTTGGCTTGGCAAGGAGGAGTGAGTACTTGCAGGGTTGTTAAAAACCTTGTGCTTCCCTAAAGAAAAGCATTAGCAAGCAGGGAAAGTACAGCAGTGGATCCAATTAAAAACACACGCCGAGACAAAAAGAGAGAAAAAAGAAACCAGATTTGTTCAAAATGTCTTAAAAAATATACAAGGGAGAATCCAGATTTGTTTGCCATAAATGAAGAGGCAATCACAGTACAACACAGGTGTCCAGGCCCAGAGGGAAGGCAGGGGAGAGGGCAGCCAGGCAACAGCGAGAATAATTACAGACTCCACTGAGGGTATCTGCACTTATTTTGGGATATTAGTCCAGCTTTGTTATGAGGACTCCACTTGGAGACATGCCATGGAAGAAACACTGAAGAAATTTTGGCTATCGCTACCCACGCGGGTGAAAGGAGTTGGAGTCTCTCCTGCTCTAACACCCGTCTTGAGGGTAGAGCATAGCCCAGTAAGACTGTGCCTCAATTTCTCCATCAGGTTTCTCTTCCTACAATACTGTTCATTATCGGCTTTGCCAGATGCTCTGAGATCTCTGCAAGGAAAGCAAACTTAAGTAGGAAAGATACCATTTTGAATATGTTCTAACAGCCACTCACTGTTCTGATCTTCCTTGATGGAAGAATTTCTTAAAGAGGCACTACCTTCTCTTCTCTTCTGATCATCCTGAAGACTTCATAAAGCCACCAGTGATTCATGGGTACCAAGGTGCTTGCTGAGGAGAGATGATTACACACATTTGTTTAAAAAAAAAAAAAAAAAAGAAAGCAACATCTCCCCAACCCAAGTTCAAAGCAAGTCCCTCTCCAGTGACTTGGCACAATGCAGACCTAGCAAATTTCTTTGCTTTACCTCTGCTCGTATTGAGTGGTAGCCATTTAGGAATAAGGTATCTAGCTGTCTTAGTGACAATGAATCATCAGCACGGTGAGCTCAGTTGGGTCTTCCTTAAACCACTGGTAAAAGGAAGAACTTAGGAAGAAAGTACAAATATACTACAGGTTACTCAGGTTCAGGTGGGGTTCATGTCATGGTAGGATTGCTACTGTAAAGAATGGTCTCATCTGTGCACTTCAGATCATTTACATGCTTTCCGGAATAACAATTTTCTAAGTGAAGAAAGTTAGAATCAAATGGAAGTTGTTCTGTGCCCAAATATGCCACTGAGATGAGGGTGAGTAGAGAATGGGCATTGACTGACCTCTCCTAGATAGCATGAGATCAAGTCTTAAGCCTCCTCACTGAATACAGAGGAAGTAGAGGATTTTGCATAGAGAAAAAATGTGCCCGTCTCTTTGATTCATTTGGACACAAGAAAGGACTTACCTAGCTTTATTTTAGCTCTGTGGAGGATACATCTAAACTAGTCCCACCAGCTCCCATAATCTGTATGAATGTAGGCAGTTACTTTCGGATGTGGTGATCCATGCCCAAGCCTCCACTGATTACATCCCAGTGGGCTGTAGAGAACACTTAATATGATTAATTGAGATGGGTCTGTCAGCACCCCATCAGATGAGTCCTGTTTAAAATCTGTCAGTCCTTGGGCAGCAAGCCAGTGCCATCCTACCACCAGCTGGGATTGCAGCTTAGGCCAGGACTGCAATGTAGCTTCAGGATGCCCTGCATTGTGGTCAGGGCAGAGCTGCAGCAAGAATGGAGAGAGGAGTATGCCCAAAAAAGGAGGTAAATATGACCCAAGCCTTCATCTGCCAGTGCTGTCATCAGAGAACAGGAGTTGCACTTCTAAGCCAGGAGGTATTTCTGGGAGCTGGATGTAGCTTGGGATAGGGCAGTGCTCTAGGGAGAGCTGTGAATGGAAGGGGAACCATCTGCTTATGCCTTAGGGATTGGGAATCATAACTAGCTCATTTGCAAGATAATTTTTTCTTCTGAACTTACCTGACATCAGCCACTCTCAGGATACTTAGAAGGTACTTGGCTAGAAAAAGCACAGGTGTGTTCTAGTGCAGCTGTGCCCATCCTGCTCATTAAGGGGCTTGGAAGGGTTATTACCTCTTCCAAGAAGAAAGCTGTTTACTCTGGGACAGGAGAGATTGATGAAAGTGGGGAGAGGGTTGACACTGAGGGCTTGTATGGTCCAAGCTGAGCAGGGAGTCAGCAGGACTGTGGGGTTTCCAAGCTCCTGACTCAGCTTTTAACCTTTGGCAAGTCACTGACCTGAGTCAGAGCAGCTGGAAAGCTGGAAAAAAAAAAAAAAAAAGAAAACAACTTAGTATGGCAGGAAGAGATGCTGCACTGAGCTGGTCCATTGTCTCTGTATTCAGGCAAAATGTAGTTTAAAGGTACACATGTCCTGAACTGACATGCCTTTGTCAGGAAATAGTGTGACTTAAGATCAGCCCCTGTTGCTGCTCTGAAGTAATATAAGGAATGAGAGGATAAATGGACTCCCATTAGTTCTGTGATCAAGACACATGCAATTTAATGAAGTGGAAATCTTGATGGATTTGTTTCTAACTCTCCAGTTAGGATTTCTCATGGGGAGACAGAATAAATACTAAGGACAGGTTAAATTAGTTTTTGAAGCCTTTCTTTTAATTAGGTTTTAGAGAGGAATAGTCTGTTAAGAAGGAATGGGGTTGGAAGTGCAGTAGAGGGAATAAACCAAGGTCAGAAATTTTGTCTGTGCTATTGCTTTTTCTTACACAGATTGGGGCAGGATGCTATTCCCATACTTTAACTGTAAAATAAGGCGACCATATTTGCTTGGAAAAGTTTTGATACTTTCTACTCACATCCGTATTGTAATATAATCCAGATAATCCATGAAGTCCAGTCATGTGGATACTCTGAGGCCACTGCAGGGGGAAATAGAGACCTCTGGATAGAAGATAAGAATTTTTCTCCTATTTTTTTCTTCTGTCAGGCTCTGTACAAGCAAGAATGGAAAGCTGGCCTTTCTACAGACATATTTCCCCTGCTATCTTCCAGCCCTAAGTGAAGGTTTGGGTCAGATGTTATTTGATTAATTCCCTTACCTTGGATTGTATGGAAATGTCACTAAGCAACATGGTCCTGAACACTACTGAACTCTTTTTGCTGCTCCTCATGTCAAGTCTAGTTGTGTTGAAGATGAGAAGTTACATTTCTCTGCAAACTAAAATAATTCTCAGTTAGTGTTGGTCACCTGCAAGGCTTGGAATAGGAGACACAGTGATTCAGTGAAACTTATTGTTCACTACAGCTTATATATAGCATACTGCATAGGTATAGTGTTTCCAATTAGAGGTCTGATAGTAAAAGATGATTCATGGACTATCTCAGCTATTAGCAGAAAAATGCTGGCCCCAAAATGTTGAGGGCACTGGCCCAGAGAGACATCTCCAGGCTCCCTCTGTTCCACCAAGTTCTTTAACCACATGGCTTTCATTAAGAAGCCCTTAAGGCAAGTGTTTGGCCTTCCCTTCTCCACTGACCCTTTAAACAGTTAACAGCATTCTATATCTTCCCTGCAGCAGAAGCAATTCCCAGACATTGAAGCATTTTCATTGCAAAACACAGCTTGGGATTCTGGACTCAGTTGTTTGTTTGGAAGATGTAGACAAAATGAAAGTGTAGCAAACTCATACCAGATTGGATCTACTTCAGAAGCTGCCAAACAGCTGCCAGTGCTGTTGGGTCAGAAGAGCTTGCCAGGCTGATCCCTGGGGCAGGGGGTAGGTTTTAACAGAGGAACCTGGGATTTGGAGATGAACCGTACAGCTAGCCTGGAACAGAATATGCTGTCTACTGCATTTTCCCACCTGCAAGAATATAAACATGCCCCCTGTCCCCCTTTCCAGGCTGAAATACAGCTGATCTAGAGCACATCCACAGGAAAAACCACCACGACAACTGGGCATTTTGCAGTTACTGCAGCATCACTTCAGACAAAAGAACATACACGAGTCCCTAAGCAGAAGACAAAGAAAGAAAAAGTTTGCAGGATGCTCAGCTCAGTGCTCTGGTGTAGGACAGGGCTGTGTGTCACCTCTTTCAGTCCCACCCTGAACAGAAACATTGGAGAGTGAGTGGAAGCTGCTGGTAAGAGGGAAGATCTTGCAGGCCTGGGTGAGCAGACTTCCTACCTTACTAAGCGATGCTGATGTTGGCTTTTGCAGTACAGGCTGTAAAAGTAAACTGTTGGAGAGCATCTGAGATGTCCGGTCAGTGGGTGGTCCATGGCTACAGCACAGCGCTCTTGTACTGCTCCTGGAAGGAGAGATGGAAAGGTAGAGGAGGGAAAGGGAGGGAGAGAGATCCAGCTGAGGCACTTTGGCATATTTCACTATCCCAAAATGAGTTAAAAAGAAAGAAAAAAGCTGAGAGCAATATAGAGGTTCAAAACCTTCAGTAAAGAAATGTAAAGAAAGAGGAGATCTTTATTTGCTGGATTTAGATCTGAAAGGATTTTTATTTCATTGCTAAAACATACATAAGACAGGGAAGCATCTTCCCCTCTTTAGGGGCTTATGAGAGCTCACCTTGTAAATCTGCCTACTCAGAAAGGTACAAATTTTTCCATATGTTGTTGGTAATGTATGTCAGCTTCTGGTCACGTGTTTGTTTGGAACGGAGCTCTCCCTCTGTTATCAGAGATTAAGCAGAGACAACAGAGAAGTCTAACAGAAGCAAGATTAAACTACAGAGCAAAGGGGGTTGGAAAGAACTTCCTTGGGGACTGCTTGAAATTTTCCATTAGAATCTTTTTCAGTGGAAAATTTGCCTTTTAATAAAGGCAGAATTGCTTTGTGTCAAGTTATGACCAGTCTGGGGATTCAACTGGGAAATCTTTGGACAGTGTCTCTTAGAGGCTGTCACTGAAAATCGTGACCCCATCCAGTTCTTACGGTGGGCTTGCCACATGAACTGTGTTTCTCACAAAGCACCATGGTGATACAACTTCCATGGCACATGGCATTGTCTAAGCAAGAGGGGGGGACAACGCTACATCATGAGAGATGTGGGCAAGGCAGGAATGTCAGCTCACAGGGAAGAACACAGACACAAAGCATACCAGCTACAACTCCCACAGGGGAGCATTTCTGAACTGAAATGAAGGGCTCTTGGCCAAACATTTTCATTGTTTGGTAAAATCTCAACATTTTCCACAGGAAAAGAAAACAAAAACACAATGAAAAAAAAAAAAAAATCAGCCCAGATTTATCCAGCCAAGGTTTGAGAAACTACCCTCTACTTCCCACCAACGACTGGGTTGCTATTAAGACCCACAAAAATTGAGGGTGGGAACCAAATATTGCCCAGGACTAATCAGATCATTAGACTAGGAGCATAGAGGAAGCCCATCCATGTATGACTCTGGCTTGGACTGATAACTTCCAAGCAATGCCAGACCATATAAGGTAGGGGCAGGCAAAATCTTACCTATTTAAAGGATTAAGCAAGTATTGAGCGTGAACAGTTAATACTACAAATTCTCAGCAATCAAAGAGTGACCAAGAGAAAAAGGAAGGGAGGGGGTTTTGTGCCTGTGAGCAGCAAGGAGATACAATACCCACCTTACACTCAGGCTCAGTTTCAAGTTTCTGTTGAACAGCATCTGATACCTCCTTTTCCATAGGTGAATTACCAGACAGACAATAGAGACAAGTTGGCTAAGTCTGTGAACATGTTCAATGGGAACGTGCTGGCTATGGAAGGAGGGGAAAGGTGGAGGAGGGCTTTACTAGTAAGCAATCTTTTCATGGTTTACTTATCTGCATTGCAGGTAAGCTTGTCACCTGACAAATGGAGACCATGCCCTGGGAATTCTTCACAAAAGATTGTATTTTCTACAGCCATTTACAATTACACCAGCACTGTGCCATTTCACTCTCTTTGGGCTGGGTGCATATTGCAGTGTATTTTCCTTCAGCACAGCTTAAGTAATGACTTTTCTCTTTCCCCCCTTTTTTTTTTTTCCCTCCTCCCTCCCTTTTTATTCTAAGAAGAAAAAAAAAAAATCAAAGTCTGAAGCAGATCATTTTTTGAGTGTCAATGTCAAGTTGCATCCCCCACCAAAAACCACCACCTGAAACAAAGCTTTGCCAAAAGTTACATAATGTTCAGGCCTGATTCTAAGAATTAGGACTTATGCCAAGAATGATAAAGTTCCCTTTAACTTCCCCCTCCAAAAAACAAATATTGAAGTGTCTCCTGGAAGATTACTCTCAAGAGACTTAATCTCAATACTGACAGAATAGAAGGAGAAGTAGTGCTATGTATGACTGAAGGCGCTCCACCTGAACTGCCAGAAAGCAGATAAGTGCCCTCTTAAAAGCATAAGCAAGGGAAAAAGGTAGAAATAGAGCCAAAATATAGGGGAAAAGTAAATATTTATGCCACCATCCTGCAGATTTTTTGGTGTGGTGTTATTCCCTGGTTGGTGATGAAGAAATTAATTAGGTACCACCAGAAATCTTGTGAGCTCCCCCCCCCCCAACAGTATTCGTAGGTCAGTTAATCCCTCTGGACATCCCTGGCTTCACTGAATGAGGACCTAAAAGATAAAGGGCAGCCAGAAAAAAAAAAAAAAAGCACTGACAGCTGTTTAAGCAGAAAGCCCTCATCTCCAGCTCTGGAAGTCCGGAAGCTGCAGTTTGCTCACAGAATGAAACACTCCCTACTCACCCTGTTCATAATCTATCCCCTTCACATCTGCCGCTAACTGCTGTCAGCAATGGTGTTGTGGAATAGAGGAACTCAGTCTGATGTGGCTTGTCTGTTCAGATCTCCCTACAGTTTACTAAAAACCCTGTGCAGTTTGTAACAGCTAGCAATGTATGACAGTCACAGGTGCTTTAGAAACAAATTGACTATCCATGAGACCAACCAGAAGTACCTCTCCAGTCTACTCCAGAAAACAGAATGTTATGCCAGATAGTCTGCATTCAAGCTCTCATCTCTACTGTGCCATTAAGACATTAAAAAAACAGTGGCTTTTGTTGTTTCTTTGAGAAGAATCTTCAGCAGAGCACTTGTCACCATCAGGCACGTTTCCTTGGTCTTCAACTTCTTCAGTATATCTAATAGCTCTATAGCCTCAGAGCAGTTCAATGCTTCTCTCTTCTTTTTCAACCAAACTGGCAGGTGGCACGTTATGCAGCACAGTTGTCACCGAATGACTCTGAAGCTGAAGGCAGGATTGCAGCTCCAGCTGAACATACCTCAGAGAATCAAGCTCTTGGGGTCCTACTTTGCCAGTCTTCCAGCTGAATCCCCTTACATTGCACTTATATTCTTAGGAATAAAGCTGGTTGAAGTGTGACTTCTGCAACCATCACCAGATTGCAGCTGAGATGTCCTCTCCAAAATGAAATTCAATATAGGGAAACTGAACTGCAGCACCCATCCAACAGTGAAATGTCCTCCCTGTTCCAGTTCATGCCTGAACAAGCTGTCTTAAAACTGTCTGACCCTAGCAGAGATGCGGGGTAGATGCCTTCCAAGCTGGCATACAGTGTAGCCATTGTAGAAATAGTTCAGTTGCCTGTCGGCATTGCTTGAGCTGACTAAGCTTGATGTTGGCTGATTGCTGAACTGAGTTCCCCTGCCTGTCCATCTGCATCAACTCGTTTTTTAGCTCAGACCACAAGAGACCCAAAATCTTGCAGCATTTTTGGCTGCAAGGTAATAACATTTCTTTGGTAGGACTCATCCTTAGTTCTCGGGCAGGATCTTTTCACCCGACTTCCTAAGGAAAGTAGGCTTGAGCAATACCATTGTCTGCATTTGTATGTGCCAATCCGTTCCTCTCCAAATAACTGTCAAACCTGTTGGCCAAATGATAGAGATCTCAGAGATTTTCTGAGATATAAGCAAAAATACGCACCAAGAGAGATAGAGAGATAAGTGGTAGCCTAAGTTCATGTGTTTAAAGTCCTGAGAACAGGAAAAGTTTCAAACAGAGGTCTTCATTAATCACTACACACAAATCAGTGGGAACCCAGGCATCAGTAGTACTACATGAACAAACTGTTTGTTTGTCCAGCGTTTCTTCCTTTCTCTTTTTTCGTCTCGAGTCTGTACACCACTGTGCTAGATGCTGTACAGACTCAGAAATACACTTGTAATAACACAGCAGGAGAGCTGGCATGCAGAAGAGTGGAGATATCACCCTAGCAGGCAGCTTCTTCATTTCACATCACTTTCTAATGTCAGGCCAGTTCATGATGGAGGGGTGAAGGAGCAGAAAGGGAAGAACAACAACATCTTACAATCTCAACAACAGAGGCTTCAGATCAACCAAGAAAACAGCTGTATGTCCATAGGCTGTTGGTCCCTCCTCAGATGATGGGCCTGTTTTCATACCTGGCTCTGTCTCATGTTCCAGACTCATGTCGTCTCCAAGGCTGAAAGACTGACTCCTTATTCTGAACCTTGAGTCTCCTTGGCTTTGGTAGTATTGTCATGCCTTTCTAAGGTATCTGATTTAATGAATAAGGAAATAAGACAACAGACTGACTCCATGAGCTAGGAGATTGCTTGCTACTTGCTTCATAGCAACTGTCCAACAGAATGAGAAGAAATGAAGAGACCCAGATTGCATTTCTAAACAAATGTGGGAAGAATCAGGTAATGATTTCCCAAGCATTGTCCAAGGAGGTGGCATGATCAGGCAGGCAATGTGAACAGCTTACACCAGGGCTTACACCCTTCTTCAAAACCCCTTTGCTCACCTGCATTTCCCCTGCTGCCTTCCAGCAGCTCCATCCTTCCCGTTGCCACATCCCCTGAGAACTGCTCAGTTTCAGTTTTGTGCACTGCTGAAGGACACTGGGGACTTTTTCCTTCTGGTATGCACAAACTCTAGACTCCAGAATGCTTCCACAGATCTCACCTTATACAGATTCACCCAGCTCTTTTACTTCCTACTTCTATTTTCTTTTAAATCTTATTTTTCCCTTCTAGCCCTTAACACCCTCCCCCTCACATTTATCCCTTAATCAAATTGCTATATGCTCTTCTCAACAATTCTTCTCTAAATCCCTCAGGCGGGTTAGAAGCCCCCTGAGGAAAGACCTTTTTTGGCAACAGAGTTGAGATAGGAAAGAGGTCCTTGACAGAAGCATATTCTATCCCAGAAAGGTTTTAATCCTTCCAGATGCTTTGTCACAAACTGTGCTTTTATGCTGGTGCACTTTTAAAGGCAGCCAGAATACATGCAGAGGTCAGATCTCAGAGCCAGGCTGGAAAACTCTAAATTGCTCTTGCCTTTGATTCTCATGCTTTAAAACCACTCTGAAGTTTAAATAAATGGATTAGAAATGAGTTAAAGAGCAGGGTGCTTAATACTGCTGCTTAAATCTATAGCCTCAAGCCACGGCACTTTGGGTGGTGAGATCCCGTCAAATCTCACCAGCTCAGCAGGCTCCGAACAAGTTGAGACTTAGATGCAGATTTCTGGCAAGAAGCAAAGTGAGAGAGAGACCAGAGAAGTGGCAGTGGTCCTACCGCATCATCACAGAAGCAATCCCCATTGTGGTGGGGTGGGCAGCTGGGTGTACACAGGACCATCTTTTGGGGAAAAGCATCAGCACCAAAGCTATTTGCCGTTAATACTAACGCTCTGACACCACACATTTAATTTTATTTTGCTTTAAGATTCATGATTTCCAGACTTCTATCCAGCTGGGGAGAAGGGGGAGCAATGATAATGTGGTAGGCTAGATCCTCTCAGGAGACCCGGCTGCCTTGAAAGCCCATTCTGCTTCCCGTTGTTTATTATTGTTGGATGGCGATAGCACAGCTGCTCTGTTACATCCTAGAGGTGAATGCAATTCCAGAGCTGGATGAAACAATTGTTGTGAATGCCAGCTTGGCAGCAGTTTTGGCCCTTTTTGGGGCAGACCTTTACCCCCCCCCCCCGCCTCTCCTACAGCTTTGTTCCACGAAAGAAGAGAAGAGCATTTTGTAGTTGCTATTGAAAGAAATTTCTGAACCTTTTAGAATAAACCCTGTTTTAAAGAGAAGTTAAGTCAGTGAGAGAGTAAATCACTTGTATAGAGCCACAAGTGAAGGCTGCTTGTTAACTGTAGACTTTCTGGCTGCCTGTACATACTGTCCTACCAGCATTCAGCATCCCTACTCACTAGTCCATTTTTCACAGTGAAGCCAGTGGAGATTGTTTCTGGTTCATAGAAGGAGAACTGAGACACCAGGAGATGAAATAGACCTAGTCACAGTTACCCAGATAAGCCTGTAGTAGGAAGTACTGTTGGCTAAAATCCCAAATTTTGAATGCCAGCATCCACCTTGCCACATACATATGAACAGCCCAAACATGGAGGGAGCACAGAATGAGTTAGTTCTGCTTACAGAGCTCACGCGCTCTTCTCTTTGCAGCAGGCTATAAATTATGCAGCATTTAAAGATGGCTTTCTAAAACCCTGGCTTTAAAGCCTTTATTTATATCTCCCACACTGATATTTTTCAGACTTGTGACAGCTCCCACCTTCACGAGCTGGGGACATGCCAAGCACCTGGCCTTTTCTATAATGGCCCATTCCCCCCTCAGCATGCTCCCATCACCTCTTTTTTAAGCAACACTTAGTATATCCCAGGCAGCTCTTTATTTATAGGAGAGGCATAAAAAAAATGAGTGGAAGAGATTGAGGATGGTCAAAGGGAGAAGCAACAAATGTCTTCAATGGTTGACAAACTTCCTATGACTCTATCACACTGGAAAAAAAAAAAAAAAACGGGCCTGGGAGTAGCCAAGGTCTCATAGTGACAATGTAAGAGCAGTTTAACCCATGTAAATGGCAGTAGAATCAACATGGTCAAGATTTAAACAGATGTATAAAGGGAAACCCCTCTGTTGTGCTCAGTTCTCACTTTGTGAACAAGCTTACATAGCCATATTTATGTATGGCCTCTGGGATTCCCTGAATGCAACAGAAGCTTGGGTACTGAGTTTTAAAAAGGACAGCCAAAACCCAGCATACAGCAAAAGGCCTAATGTCAGCCTCCCTTTTGCTAGGGAACCTTGCTCTAGATCCCAGGCTGTTGTTTCCCAGTTGCTGTGGCTTAACCTGGCAAGCAGCTAATCACCACACAGTCCCCTCTCAAGTAGGGCAAGGGAGAGGAATGGAAACAGAATAGAACTTGCAATACAAACTGTTTACAAAGACAGACAAGGAAAATGGAAACAAATGGAATTACAACAATATGTATATGCATATATCTGCAATGCAATTGCTCACCATCTGACACCAGCTTACAATATAACTGCCCACCAATCAATGACAAAGCAACATCATGACAAACCTGCCAACCAACACCCATCAACCCCTGAGCAGCTCCCCTCCAGTTTAATGGCCTTCTGCATGATGTCACACGTATGGAATAACCCCTTGCCTATCTCAGCTATCCTGGTCCCCTGCTGCTGTGCCATGAAGGCAGTGGTTCTTCCCTGCCAAGACCCAGCCTAGCTCTGGACTCTCTCCCATTACTCAGCAACTACCAAGCCATGAGTGTGCTATTAACACTGTCTACACTGAAACCAGGACACGGATTCAAAAGTATATCTTGGTAACACAGTGGAGAGGGATGCCTGTCCAGGTTACCCCACCAACCTGCAGGTATTTGATGACTCCTGGCAACTCAATATATTAAAGAACCACAGAATCATTAAGGTTGAAGACCTCTAAGATCATCTACCCCAACTGTTCATGTGCCACCAATAATGCCCACTAAACCATATCCCTCAGTACCACATCTTCATTTTTTTCTTAACACCTTCAGAAATGGTAACTCCACCACTTCCCTGGGCAGCCTGTTCCAATACCTCACCACTCTTTTACAGAAGATTATTTTCCTAATATGCAGCCTGACAGGAAGGAACAGCTTGTCATGACAACTGAATTCTTAAGTATTTGCTTGTATAGGAGAATAAATTTTCCCCTGCTGAGTGCCATGACTTCAAAGCCTCACAATGTCCTTGGTGTAGCAGCAAGAGACAGAGCCCTACAATCTTGGTGGTAATCACTTCTCCAGGGTCCAAGGAGCATTTCTGTGCCCCAGGCAGGCATGCTTGTGCTGTTAGGGGAACACAATTCAGCTTTGCGAAATCTTTCAAGGTTTTGAAATGTGTTTTTTTGGGTCTGCCTTGGAACAGGACAAACATTAAAAAATAATAAATAAAAAACGTGCATGTGAGAAGCATAATTGTGTCAGAACATCTGTTTTTGGCTCTATGCTTGTTTCAAATGCCTGCTTCTCCCTTGTCTGAAGTGAACAGCAGGTCTCAGAGCTCAGGAATCTGGCCAGAGAAAAACTTGCTCAAAATCACTTTGTCCTTTCCATAAAAATGCCCCAGCCTTTGTGTGAATGGTACATTTCAGCAAAAGTAACTTTAGTCAAAATGTTCTGACCACCTCCAGACAGTTCTCAGTGGCACCAAGCACTGCAGGCTAAACAGAGACATCTTGGCAAAATTACACCATTGAAATTGCCGGCAGAAGAGCTCAATTTAACACCCACTAATTGTTGCACAATAGTTACAGGAATAAACTGAATTTGTTAATTAGATGCACACCAATGAGTAATTCAAGACTGGTTTAAGTAATTATTCCTATCTTCCCAATAGGCTGTGGTGGTGATTAGCTCGCTGGCTGTTTCTCTTGACTGTTCAAATAGTAAAAAGGTGAGACACCCATGCACTGAGCCATGGCACTCCTTAATGAAACCCCACTCCCTGGATGCTGAGACCAGCTCGCCTGCGGCTGTTGCCAGTTGCTGCTTCTGACCACAGACACGTCAGAGGCAGCAAGGTGGGCTGCCAGCAAGTTCTTGGATCAAAAGTGTGCCAGTGAAATTAAATTAATACTTTTTAATGTGTTTAATTCCTGACGGGAGACTTAAGGGCAACAGTGCCATAGATGCAAATCTTCCATTATAACCACAGGAATAAATTGGGCTGGAGAAAAAAAAAAAAACTCTCCTCCCTGGGCCATAGCAAAGCTACTTGTCCCCAAGCCTGGAGAAATGCCCTCTGCTGGCTCAGGGAGACTTCTATTTTCTTTCTTTTTTTTTTCCCCTCCCAGTTTCCCTTCAAGTTTGCCACCCTAGAATCTCCCAAAAGTGACATAAAACTATGGCTAGATGGGGTCAGGTCCTTCTCCCCATCCTGTTCCTTACTCAGCAGTTTCTCACTCTCCTTCAGTTAGCTGGCTACATCTATGCTGCTTGGCTCATGTCATGCCTTTTTTGTTGGACCACTGGGAAGAGATACCTCAGGAAAGCATGCAGAGAGAGTAGTGGAACAGGATCAGTTTAACTGGCCTTCAGAAAGCTATGCAAAAAAAAAAAAAAAAAAAAAAATCACAGCCCAAACACAACAATGGGAAGAAAAAAAAGAAGAAAGTAAACTAAGCCAAATTCCATTCCACTGTGTGAGCTGCCTGTTTAGAAGGACTATCCTTTTTGAAGGAAGCAAGAGAAGTGCCCAGATATTAGAGAATAATGTGGTTATACCACAAACAGCATTCATTATCAAGTCATTCAAAGTCCCAACTGCTTAATATTTCTGACAATCAATCTCTTCACAGACCCAAGGAAACTATTTCTACTGAAACAGCCACCTGATGGCTGTCTAATGGAAAACAGCAGTGGTACAAACTGGCTCTGGGTGGGAAATACTGTAATCTAGGATTTGCGGAGGGAATTAAAGAAGGCAGCACACAAGCAGGAGCCAGGAAACACAAAGACTAATCTTGACAAAAATGCAGGTGAATGGCTGTAAGTTCCAAGATGTTAAATTTGCATTTTCCCCTCATAAAATAGTGCCTCTAAGCACCCCAGAGATCCCTTGTCCACCTTGCACTAAAGCACTTGTTTATTTAGTGAGATGTTAGAGACAGGAAAGAGAAGAATGAAAGTATAAAGCAGCATTATCTCTGGACACGCTAATTGCAGATGCAGCCTGGCTGCCTAATATGCAACTTATCTCTGGAAGAGGCATTGGCAAGGGTTGTAGCAGTTTGTGAAAAATATGAACATGACATAGAATCATCAAATGGTTTGGGTTGGAAGGGACCCTTAAGATCATCCAGTTCCAATGTCCCTGCTATGGGCCAACGACGTTTCCCTGCCTTTCATCTTCTCACTGCTGGGTTAAGTTAGAGCCATTACTTAATGTTGAAAACCATCCTCTGCTAAATTTTCCTCATTACTTGTCCCTCCTTCCTCACACTCTCAGATGATTCTGCCTCCTTTCTTACAGCAAAGAGAACCAACACATTCAAAAACCATTCTCCTTCTTGAACCCTAAGCAGTGACCCTTTTCTGGTCTTTTCAGTATATCTCACTGTTTTGGCAGAACTTCCTCTCTCATCTGCTCTTTGCTCATTTACACTATTTACATCACCACTTCCAATGAATTTCAGCCAGTAACTGAGCTGCCTCCATTAGGACCATAGACAAGATAAGCTTACTGTTCAGTCAACGGAGAGAGAGCAGGGCCTTCCAGTTGTGATTCGGGTCTTAGGTCACCTGTGCAACCTTCAGACAGTTTTTAAACTGTAGAGGGAGCTGAAAGCTAGCAGGATCCTTATTTATATGCCTGAGGTGAGGCAGAGCTAGACAATTGCATGGACAGTGACGGAGACTACAGGTCAAACAATTCAACATAGCAACATTTGAACAGCTTACAAGAATCTAGCTTCAAGTAAGCAGCTTAGAACACAACATGTGAAACAGTCTCAGACAAAGGAGGAAAAACAGTCAAATAATTCCTCCATTGAAATTTATGCTTTTCCCTTACAGTTGCATGAGGAATCTGAAGACAGACCAAACCATGGAAGTCAGAGGTTCCCAGAAGACATGTGAACTGAGACTACATCAATTCATAAATCTTCAGGGGATTTGCCACCCCTGAGTTTGAGACTCAAACTTCCACTTTTCTATTGGTCCATACTAAAATAAAGTTGCCCAACTGGCTAGTTGTCCTATGGCTCCTTGCACTTCCATCTATTGCTCCCTCACAATCACCACTGAAACACACTTCACTGGAACTACCAAATGAAGATAACAAGTTACCACATGACACCAAATATTAAAAAAGTTTTTTTCTAGTTTAGTTTTGATAACAATACAAAGATGGCTTTGCAGAGCTCAAAGACTAAAACTTTTCCCCAGCCAACCAAATAAGAAAGCATATCAACAATCTAGCCCACTTCTTTAATGGAATGCTAAGGAAATTACCTATTAGCGTCAGCTGCTCCAGCCCCGCCTCTGGAGAGTCCAGCCATTCCCTGATACAGCTGTGGCTTCAGTACTGCTCAGCATTAACTCCTTACCTCCCACCTTCAAGTACAGACCTGCTCATCCCAACAGCATTGCATTGTTCTCAATTTGTACCGGCCATAATGTGGAAACTAAAAACAGTGAGGACTTATCAAGATCTGTTCTTCTCTATCAGAAGAGAGAATATGTATGTGACTCCAATGAGAAAGAACTCAAGGAGTTTCTAGTCTTTTCTTTTATGGCCTTAGAAATGTTCCGTGGTATACCAGTAAACTCTCCCTTAAACTAATCCTGCTTCTTCCACCTTCACTCAAAATTTAAACTAGCTGTAACAAAAATCAAAATAAACTTACTAACCAAATAATGGACAAATGTCTCAGACATCCTGAGAAGAGACAGAAACTATATGGATGTAATGGAAAAGTGATTTACAGAAACTGGCTAACACTGAACAGATTAAGCTGTTTCATAGACCAAGCGGGGGCAGAAGATTTTCCTGCCATGAAACAGCATGGGAACTTTTCCATAGGCTTTAACACAATAGGAACATAATCTAACTACTCCACAGACTTTTTTATTTCCCCCCCAAATTGCCATGATCTAGATGCATAAATTGGCTTTTCCTGTTTGACCTGAGATAGTCTGCTCTTTTCCGCAGTGTGACTGTCTCAACTTACTGCCTCCAGTTTAAGAGGCTACAACAGTGCTGAACGCAGCTCTCTACATTTCAGTGGATACCAATCATGCAGTTGTGACATTTTTGGTAATTGCTTTTCTTTTTTTTCCACTTTAGGGTTCAGGAGATCTCAATGGATTTTCCCACCTGAGATCTTCCTCCCCTCCCTCCCCCCCCTCCCCCTCCCCCTCCCCCCTTTACCTCTGATTATTTTGGATAGAAAGGCACAACAAAATGCAGCATAAATATAAAGCACATTTTTGGCTAACATCTGAAATGCCTTCAGATATCATCTAAAGTTACACACACATGTCCCCAGTGAAGCCTGAAACAAAGCTCTCAGAGAAGACAGGATTAATTTGAGGTCAGAAGGGCTTTGCTTTCTGTCATAACATTGCCATGATGTAGTACCAAACTCATTACTTACCGTGACATGAAGCTAAGAGGCTAAGGAATGGTTTAGTGTATGTTAGTTCGTTTTCCTCTTACACTACAATATCTTCTCTTGAGGATGGCAGCAAACAATCTAAACAAGGACTTGTGTGTATGGAACAACTTAGTCCCCATGCAAACAATATGGGGACAAAAGGGATTTCTGCAAGTTTTTTTGTTTTTTCTTTTTTTAAAAAAAACCTAAATTGCCCACAGATTTCCCTATTCTGCAGTGTGCTCAAAGGGAACTGGATTCTCTAATAAAGCCACATTGATTAGACAGTTTCACAGAAGAGAAACTAGTTCAAGATATGCCATCTGACCTTTTCTGTCTTTTTCCTCTAGTCTGATCAGTTGTGAAATAATTCTCATTTTTTTCAAAACAATTTATTCTTTAGTTTGGAATAGAGACAGTAAATAGTTCTTTAAATAGCCTCATTTGTCAGCTGTATGCTGGGATTAGTTAACATTAAAAAGCAGATCTCCTTTAAATGGATACTTAAGCTGTCCACTGCTGACCTTTGATATGATCCCAGGTAGATGTTCTTAGAGGGTCTTGGATTCACTGATTACAAAGTTGGAAGGGATGTATCTAGCTGTTCAAATCTGCAACACAGACTTGAGGATTTCCATGAATTCAACCCTGTTTCAATCAGTGTACCAGTGAGGGGAAAAAAAATACCACCAAGACTACATCACTCTCATCAAAATATTTCTGGGGCCAGAATTTGTACCATAAACTAGACATTGCTTCAGAAATTAGTCATACTTTTCACCTTGTTTCTAACCTGGCTGTGTCCAACTTCTACATATGAGCTGCTGTCATCTATGAGTTCTCTACCTATTTTTTCTTATCTATCTAAATAAAGCTTAGGAATCAAAGTTAGACTAGTGAGCCATGCATGAATGAGCATACCTTGCTGACAATGGAAGATTAAAAATAGCTACTGAAGTTAAGTTGTTTTAAGTATAATACTCAAGCTCCCCAAAGTTTCAGGACTTCTGTAGGTACTCCTGTGATTGTATTACGCTCATATAATCCACGGAGAGCTCTTCATACATTGTCTAAAGAATCTGAGCGTACACTGAAGCTGCTTCTGACACTTGTGCAGCCTCTCTCTCTCAAACAACAGAGATCCAACCAAAGACCTACAATTCACCTCATGTAGAAATCCAGATGAGAAGAGGGAGCCTAGCCAGGAAAAACCTGCTATTTAGGTATTTCTCTATAGAGCAACTATCTTCTATCAATGTCACTGGCCCTCAGCAAAGCTGGATGTCTTGAACAATGCCTCAGTATGTTGGATACAAGGTCTGCTCTCTCCCCTCTTCAGCAGTCCTTGATTGCACACTTCCAGGTGCTGATTTCCAGATTAAAGCAGTCTTTATTGTAGACTTTTCACACGTTATCAACACGGTGTTTGATTACATCAATAGAGACAAAATATCAGTGCTTAACAAATAAAGAGATTTTTTTTCAGCACGGAGATCTATTTTTGTCACTTCCTCCTGTGGGGCAGGTTATCAAGATGACCTGCATTGCAGCAGGGAACAACTAACTGTTTGGGGAGCTGGAGGAGGGAGACAGATGGTATTTATGGTGTGTCATAAACAGTGAAGGACTCCTTGGACAACAGCCTAATAAATACTCTAAAAAGAAACTGATGAACTCTCATAACTCAATATACAGACTGTCACCCTTTCCCTCCTGCTTTATGATCTGGTTACAGTTTGCTTTTTAGTATTGCCACAGCGAACTCAACTCCTGAGGACAAACTTTGAAGGCACAGACAAAAGATGCTGCAGGACCCTTTATGGGCAGAACCCATGCAGAATTCCAAGGAATAGGTATGCTTGACTTCTTCATTCTGGTTTACCCTTTCAGGCCCACAGCTGCCTCACAGGAACCTCTTCACAAATTGTGGTCCCAATTTTGGACTCAGGAGGTCCCACACGCCCTGTCTTTGCCCAGTGCTCTCTCTAAAAGCAGAATTTGAGCATAACTCCTGGTTTGATGGCCTCCTGTAGATAGGACTGGACTCTAGTAGTGAAATGTTTGGCTATAGTTCTAGACTTCCTGACTGACAAGAGGCCTATATTCAGCTCTGCACGATACAACTGAGACTAAGAGCATTCAGAGAACCACATCTATGATAACTCCATGCTGGAGTCCTGTGCCCCACAGTGTCAGCACCTGTCTGCAGACTTGCATAGCCTCCTTCATAGGAGAGGTCCTCCAGCCCTCTGATCACCTTCATAGCCCTCCTCTAGACCCACTCCAACAGCTTCACATCCTTCCCATACTGAAGGCCCCAAGCTTGAATACAGTACTCCAGATAGAGCCTCACAAAAGCAGAGTAGAAGGGAACCATCATCACCTCTCTTTCCCTTACTGGCTACCTCTCTTGTGATGCAGCCCAACATAAAGTCATCCTTCTGGGCTTCCAGTGCACTGTTGGTTCATATAAAGCTTCTCAACCACCAGAATCCCTAAGTCCTTCTCCCCAGGGCTGCTCTCTGAGAAATGAATTCTTCCAGTCTGTACACATATTTGGGATTGTCCAAGTCCCAATGCAACACATTGCACTTGACCTTGTAAGTTTCACATGGGCCCACTGTTTGAGCCTGTCCAGGCCTCAATGGATAGCATCCTTTCTTTCTGTTGCCTCAACTGCATTACTCAGCTTGGTGTCATCTGTAAATTTGCTGATTGCTACACACAATCTCACTCTCTATGCCACTGATAAAATTATAGAAGATACCAAAGAGCACTAATGCCTATTTGAAACCCCAGGGGCACCACTTATGACCAGCCTCCACCTGGATGTACATCCATTGAATGCAACTCTCTGGCTGTGACCAACTGTAATGCTATAACACAACAAAAAGCACAGCAACAATAGCAGATTAGCAAAATCCCAGACTGCAGTAAGTGAGGATGGGAGGGGAAGGAAAAAACACTACACAACAGCCACCATCACCACCACCACCACCACTTACCTTCAAAAAGCCACAGTTACACAGAGATCTTCAACCAGATATCCTCACCTCCACTGCCAGTCTTTGATGTCTGGGAAGGGGTAGAGCCAGAATCTATCCCTTCTAGTGTCTCAATGCACTGCATGCACCTGAGCTTCCCTGGATTGGCCCTGCCTTCCCACCAGGTGCTCAATCAATGGTTCAAGCTGTGACTTAGCATTTTCACTACACCATCTGACCAATTCTTTATCCACCAAATAGTTCACCTTTGAAATTCATATTTCTCCAATATGGTATTTTTCAAATACCGTATTTCAGAGGTAAATCCCCTAGAGGGAATAACATCATCATCTTGAAACAGTGGTCACCTTCCTCCACCCCCTATCAGCACTGGGAATTGAGCCTCCAGACTGCCTTCCCACTTGGACTTTCTCCAGGAAGACCACTGGGCCAGACAGTGACTGTTGCCATGAGCAGGGTGTTTCTACCAGGAGTGCTGACAGCCTGTTTTCATCAGCTCCGAATGGAAAAATTGTTTGGAAAAAGGCCTGACATGTTTATCAAAGAACCATGGCATTTAGTGTAAATGATGAAATGAAGGCAAATTAATCTAAATCCTGCCATCACTGCTATCAGGAATCATGGACTGTAATAGCTGTGTGATGGTCAGTGGGAGTTTCACTCCTGAGGACTGTGTGTACTGCTTTCATATGTAATTTTTGTCTGTCAACTGAAACACAGCTGCTTCTGGTGTGGATCACAGGCCATACAGTGCACCAGCTCCCCTGTAGAGTGGGGAGTTAAAAGGTGATCACTGCACTGTATTTTCCATAGCTACTTTGTGCTGCTGCGTCTGTCCCTGATCTTCAGGACCCTGGTGTATTACAGTGTGAAGTTTTTCAATACAGGGGCCACCCTGTTGTTCTATGCTGTGAAAAGGATTAATAAGTCTCCTCATGGTTGATGATGTAAACATAAGACTGTCCAGGATGGAAGGATTAAAAACCATAGGGAGAATGGTTGCTAGAATGTCTTGTGGCAACACCAAGGAGGTCTTTCCTTCAGAAGTCAGGAGTTCAGACTGTTCTTCTAACAAGTACACCCTTCAGGCCTTGCTGACTCATTTGCAGAGCAATAATTAGGACAGAAGAGCTCCACTCAATCAGTATCACCATCTCTTGTGGTGCCCTACTGGTGATGTGTGTAGCTTTCATACCTAGAGAAAAAGTTTTAAACACACAGGAGCTGCAACAATCATATGCAAATTGGGGGGGGGGGGGGGGGGGGGGGGG
>JAPSGF010000050.1:5250229-5283992 GCA_035772895.1 Perdix hodgsoniae
ATCTATCTATCTATCTATCTATCTATCTATCTATCTATCTATCTATCTATCAAATATCTGCCTTTGTAGATAGTAGAATAACAGAATTAAATTCCTTACACTGACTGAAACGATCTAATTAGGTTTATCTTGTTTTGGGTATACACTGAAACTGTGAGCAAGCGTTGAGCTAATTAAGTCAAGCAGATTTACCTGCCTTATGTACATCTTGGAGCTGTTGTCCACAGCCTATCAGCCTGCTCTTTTGCCAAAAGTCATTGCTATTCTACCTGAGGAACAGAGGCAGATGGGACTCATAAGCCTTTCTGTAACAACAACAGTCTGAAGAGGAATGTGACTTGCAGGCATCAGCTACTAGTACAAAGGAGAAAATCCTATCTGCTCTGAGACACTGTGAGCTTTCATCAACTTTCCTGAGCTATTTTCAATGGTGAAGTGGGTTCCCTTTATTTATATGTTTTTAGCTGTTATCACTAATTATTTTTAAAGTGAACCATAGTTAAAAACAGTGGGAATTGCCAGCATGAAGCATTGTTCATCTGAGTAATGACAGGAAAGATGTTTCTGTCTTGAAGATATTAGTATAGCCTCTATCAGAAATAAGTGCGGGTGTAGGTCCTGCTGGCACGTGACCCCAGAAGAGTCATTCAGAAGGTAGTTCCGAAGTGACTGAGAATTAAAACCAAAATGAATACCCTGATCTCAAGCTGAAATGTACATTCCTATAAATGCAAATGAGGAAGGAAGACCCTAGAAGATAAAGGTATCTGAGGTGCCCATCAGTTGTACTTTTTAGCTGCGCTAAGGCACCTTCAATTCAAACACATGATCCTTGACAGCCAGCATGGCTTCACCAAATGCAGATCATACCTAATCAATCTGGTGGTCTTCTATGATGGACAGACTGCATCAGTAAACAAAGGAAGAGCAACTGATGAAATCTACCTAGACTTCTGCAAGGCCTTTAATATGGTCGCGCAGCACATTCTTATATCTACATTGGAAAGATCTGGATTTGAAGGGTAGACAATTCAGTGGAAAAGAAGTTGGTTGGATGGTTGTTGCCAGAGGGTTGTAGTCAATGGATCTGCATCCAGGTGGAGGCTGGCGATATCCCCCAGGTATCCCCCAGGGCTCTGTCTTGGGACTGGTACTCTCCAACATCTTTATCAGTGACATAAATAGGGGGACTGAGTGCACTCTCAGCAAATTTGCAGATGACACCAAGCTGAGAGGTGCAGTTGACACAGAAGAGACAGATGCCATCCAGAGTGACCTGGACAAGCTCAAAAAATGGGCATGAGAATCTGATGAAATTTAACAAGGCCAAGTGCAAGGGAGAGGGAGGTAATTGTTCTCCTCTACTCTGTCCTGGTGAGTCCCCATCTGGAGTACTATGTCCAGGCCTGGGGCCCCCAGCAATAATAACACAGAGCTGTGGGAATGGCTCCAGAGGAGTCCCTTGAGAATGATGATCAAATGAAGAAACGTTTAGGGAGTTGGGCTTTTTCAGCCTGGAGAAGTCTTCACAAAGATCTCATTGCAGACTTCCAGTAGTTATAATCAGGAGGGAAACAAACAAACTTTTTACACAATCTGATAGTGATAGGACAATTAGAAATGGCTTAACATTAAAAGAGGTTACATTTGGATTCAATATAAGGAGAAAAGGTTTTTTTAGATAAATGGGTGGTGAGACACTGGCACAGGCTACCCAAAGAACCTGTGGATGCCCCACCCCTGGAGGCACTCAAGGCCAGGTTGGAAAGGGCCCTAAGCAGCCTGATCTGGAGTGTATTGACCCTGACCACAGCGGGAGGGTTAGAACTAGATGCTCTTTGAGGTCCATTCCAACCCAAGCCATTCTATTATTAAATGTTTGACCCAGTTCTAAGCATACATCAAAGGAATTACCTTAAACTTCAGAGGACAAGGTAGTAACTTGCTGTCATAATTACATGTCATATCTGTGGCCCCCCAGTGTACTTAACAGCTAATTTCTCATGGAAATTAGTGGCAGTTTTCCACTCCAAGTGTCAGGTACCTAAACAAAATCAGGGCTTGGGGAGATTCCTAGCTAACAGAGTTTTCCCAGAGATGCTGGAAAAATAAGGGGAAGACACACCATTAATTTGGCAGTAAGGGCATAGGAGTATCTCAGATGAAAAATAACTTTTGATTCTGTCTGAAAAGAGGGCCTATAGGAAGTTTCATGACCATTTGGGAACCACTCAAAGTTGAAGCTGCAGTCTTGTAGCTTAAGGAAGCTAAGAAACAAAGGACAATCCAGGTCTTTGGCTTCAAAAACAATAAAATCATTTTCATGCCTATTTCTTTGCTGCAGTAAGCGTAAGTGTAGAAAGAAGCTACTCAGAGACTTACATTAGAAACATGAGCAGTTGGATTCCACCTCATAAGAGATGAGAGGTACAAGGAAAAGGAATGGTGGTGACCGGTGCAAGTGTCCTGGCTTTTCCCACCACAAAGTGGATGCTCACAGACCCGTATTTCAAATCGACTGAATCACTGAAAATTGGGACTCTTGTTTTCATTTGTAGAAGTGCGTGAATAAAGATTGAGTTATTACAGACATCAATCATGCTGAAAATGAGACAGAGATCAAATGAATAACTTGGAAGTTACAGTGTTACTGTAGTCTGTTTTTCCATTACTGTCACTGCACTTATCGGAAAAGTCAAAGTTGTTCATTTGCCTTTGATAGATAAATACAGGTCTATTAAAAAAACCTCTTTTCTTATGATTTTTTTTTCCTAGATCTTTGAACATTTTATTTACTTTTGCCTCTCTTGATTAAAAAAAATAATAAAGTTGAAACTTGAACAATATACTTTTATTGACAAGTTAAAGAAATCACAACTTTTATAAGTTTTGTTTAGATTTAAATCCTTAAATAACATTGTTCTACGGTTTAGAGCTTAAAATGGAAATGCATTTGGCTAAAAAAAAGAAAAAAAAAACCCACAAAATATATACCTCCAACAATTACAACTTCGAAAGCAAAATTCAATAGGATGAACTCTTTCTTTTGAACAGTTGGGATGAACAGGCATTTTTCTACTATAAAAAAAATCCAGCCTGTTTCACTTTCTTGTTCTTGCACCAGAATCTTCATTCATCTCTACAAAAACCTCTGTGAAGATTATAGTGTGAAAGGAAAGAAAAACCAGAAAGTCCTTAATCTCTTGAGCTGACTACCAATTTGGTTGTCTAGTCCACCCTCACAAAGGTCACCTTAATTCTATTTTCTACAAGACAGCGCTCTCCGTATTCCCATGGATTCCAACAGAAGGTATCTGGATGTGAAGAGATACTCTTGCTGTTGTAGCTCTTGCTACAATACTGGCCCCCCATGGATCTCCTGCAGGTAGAGCTGGTTGGTGATCCAACTGATTAGCTGTTGCTGATGACGCTGAAGTGCAGGAGATGTACATAGTTTATCTCAGTCATTCAGTTAGTGTTTGAGATGAGTCACCAGATAAAGATGCAGAATTTGCGCAGACAGAGCCAAGCAACTATATCATTAATAACTAGAGAGGAGGAGCTGACATTTATTTGCTCAAATATCCATAAACAAAGACTCTCAGAAAATGGTTGTTTTCAAATGAGTCATTGAATGGGCATGGCAACTGGGCCTGCAGCAAATCCTCTGCGAGACACTTGGGTTCTCAGTTAAGAACTTTGTCTTCTAGGGGAAAGAGAAGCTCCAGATTTGATACAGCACTCCTCCTTGTTGGCAGGGATTTTATTATTCCCAGTCATAACCAGCGAAGCACTATGTATCAGAGCTATAATGTCTCTCTACTCCTTAGGTTTGTGGCCTCTATTAGCTTTTTCAAATTAAAACTTGAAATGTTCTAAAATTGAAATGTTGGGCAGCATAATCTCTTGACGCATTTCCTGTTGGGTTTGTATAGCTTCATCAGTGGCTGTCATTTAGCCTACCCCAGAATTTCATGTAATCTTCTGTCATCCCACTGGCGAGATGGGCATGATTTGCTCTTTAAACCAATCCCCTCTGTCATTCTTGATAGACTTTCTTTACAGTTGAGCAGCAGTTTGGGGGGCCAGTTTTACGGCAGCTATGTTAGGGGGGGACTAGATTTTGGTGTCTATGTGATCTTTCCTCTCGTTGCCAGTATGCTTGGAACCCAACCATCAAAACAAACTGAAGCACCATCAACTGTACAAACGTAACCCTACGGCTTTGGGTGGCTGTCCAGAGAGGATAGGAACAGTCACTCAAGTCTGGACTAGAATGAAAAGGGCTGGCAAACTTAAAAAAACCAATAACTTTAATATTTGATTTATAGTCAGTATTTGCATTCTGATTTTCCCTACGCAGAAAAATAAACAAACAAAAAACAACAACCCGAGGTATATACAGGCTCTTGGCTTTGTGCAAAATATAGAAGTATTTTCATTTCTGCAAAACCTCTGTTGTAGAATTAAAAAAGGGCGCTTTGAGAGCAATGGGTTTCTACACTCTCTTAAAACAATACCTCGGAGAAAACTTGGCTTTCATGAAGAATAGATAAGTCCAGCAGATCCCCATCTGCATCCATCCATCATCTGTCTGAGAGACATGCAGGATTTAAGCAACCAGAGAATTCCAACCTAAACAAACGTTTATTGCTACCAATTTTAGAGGACCAGTGTTCAGATACTATACAAACAGATAACATCATAAAGTAAAAGTGGTTTGGAAACTTCCCAAGGAAACATCTTTTCTCGCATAAAATAACAATGCATGGAAAGAGAAAAACTCCAGGCACACAAATGCATTTTGATGAATGTCTATTTCAAGATAAGTTTTTGACAAGGTTAACATTTTCTGGTTAGAAATGAAATTTTTAGATGCCCCAGTTCTGATAAGTGTATTAAAAAAATGTATGAAAAATGTATATTTTTTTAATGGGTGTTATAAGAGGAATATCAAAACTACAAAGATTTTATTTTCCAGAGCTGAAATACTTCGACTGCTCCTAAAGGATATTTTGAGCTCTTTGCCTCAGAATGGTATTTGATGAGAGGTTTCATTTTTTGCTCACCACTGTCCTGTTCCAAAGCAATGAAAAAACGTGGGGCTACCAGAGTTCTCCAGAGGAAATTTCCTGTTCCCACCTCTTTCTAAACCCTAAAGCTAAACTATCTCCTTTCTTAACTGCCATGGGTACACCATTATTCCATACTCAAACTGCAACTGCTGATACTCATGTTACAGCAGAAGGATGACATGTCCACGGCCCTACAAGCATACAGTTGGGTGAGGCATGAACTGGGTTATGAAATAGTTGACTCACATAATTGAAGAAAAGCCCAAAATACAGGCAAAGGTGTTGGTGATGCCAATCAAGGGTTATATTTACAGATCAACCGCTAGTAGAAAGTACAGTGTTTCTTCAAAGGAAATAATGGAAAGGAAGGAATTGGATGTGAGCTCTTCAAGAGAGGAAAGAGTTACTCAGTGACACAGAATTGGACTGGGTCCAACAGGATTACCAGCAAGAAAGAGAGACTCTGGTTTAGCCTTGCTATCTTTGTTCCAACTTTTCTTCCGAAAACAAAAAGAGAAAATTCACAGGCTCATGGCTGTGTGCAACATATAAGAGTATTTTCACATCTGCAAAGTCCTCACTGCAGAATTAAATAATGAAGGTCTTTGTAAGCAAATCACTTGGTATGTGTTCTTAAAAATAGCTGCATCCCAGACAAATCAGCTTTTGTTCAGAAATTGGCCAAGCTGCATGGGCAAAGCAGCTGGGACAGGTGATGATAAGGACAGCAGCTCACTATTGTGTTGTGAAACTTCATACAATATTACCATTCTGTGTTTTGGGACCCTGGCAGTTCTTAAGATGAAGAGAATCAAGTCTGGTCAGGTACGCTGGTTACATTTTCTCCCAGCATGGGAGGAAAGAGGACTGATTTATTGCTGAATGCAGCACACATCCTTCCACAACAAATGCATTCAGAGACTAAGGCACTCTTCTCTCCCTATACTTCAGCATTACACCCTCCCTACTGGCTGTATCATGATCCATTTAAGCAGTCTCATTTATAAGAAATAGCAAAACAAATCTCAAATACCATGTCCTGTTCAGGTAAGAAAGTAGTGAAAAGCAGTGTTAGTCCATGTGCTCTTAAGGAAGAAGGATCTCAAAGAGTATTCTGCCCTTCTAGACACTACAGAGGTGGACAGGCAATTTAATTCACTTCTGTACTGTGAGTATGGATCTATTCTCCATTTGATTTTCTGATGGGTAAGGTATATTCTGGCATCTGTTTGGTTATTTACTGAACAGAAGAGCTGATGCCTAGCCAAAAATCTACACAAGGAGCCTTTCTTTGAGTCTCTTATGATGAGCATGTAGCCTCTGCTTTTACCCAGTTCTTGGTGTTTGGCTGCAGCGAACTCCATGGGGACTAACTAGCCTGTTACAAAAACAAGGATTCATGATTTCTACTGTTGTTTCTTCCTCTTATGAGCACGAGTGTGATCTATTCTGAGGAGCTAACTGGATCTTGACGGGGATCTGGAAAGTACTCCTAGGTTAAGATTCATCTTCTTGGAGTAGGTTACCTACTTTAAATGCCTCCTTTTTTTTCTCTTCTGCTCCTTTGCTCTAGGCTTAAATAGTGCTCAGCAGAGTATATTCTGTAGGTTGTTCCAAAAGGAATTCCTCCTATTTATTTTCATAGAAACTGCAACAGATACGAAGAGCACAATAACACTATTTGATAGAGCAAATTCTCAGCTAAGAAAATATGTTTTTCAACATAGTCACTTCTGCCTATTGTTGCTACCGCTGAAACACACCACCCACTGCTTCACTGCACTCACATCCACTGTTTGATCTCCATAAGTGTTCAGGAAGCATCAGTGAACATCAGTGGGTGCCATTTTTTCCACATAGAGAAATTCAGTGACACATCTTTGCTTCCTACACTCTAAGATGTAGGATGCCATTTTGTCAGACTGCTACTCTGCCGCCATTTGTCATGTGGCAGCAAAACATAATGGAATATTGGCAGGAAGGTTCAGTGTCTATTGCCATATTGCCAACATCCACCTCTGATGTTGTGGGCCAATGTCATAAAAAAGGAGGAACTTTTGGAGTAGCGCTCATACATATGCGCATTTATTTTAGTTTATAGCTGCTATGAAGCCTGCAAACAGGAATTTGAGAATGGCTGGCCTAGTATTTTTGTTGCTTTTACCTCTGTTAGAATGTGGTAGCAATTTTCAAATTGAACTAATTATAATTTATTTTATTGGAATTGGGAAATTTACCTTTTGCCTGACAGTAGTAATATGCCGGTAGAGCACGACCCAAAAACCATTCCTGCATAAACATTGAGCACAGATGATGTGAAATGGGGTTACATCGCCCAATATCTGCTGGCTGAGGCTCTTTGCTGTTTTGCCTTGTAACAGGTGCTGTGAGGACACCAGGCGGTTTCATCATTCCTGGTTTCCTGACTCCTGCTTCTACTCCAGAACACACTCTTGAGAAATTGCATGGGATGATGTTGCAGCTTACACCTCATCTGCGTATTAGGCTACGTAGGATGGCAGGTCAGCCCAGCTGAAGAGCTCTTTTCTCCAAAGGCAGCTGGGCCTTTGCTCTGGGTGCCCACTTAACTTGACAGGAAGATGAATGAGAACATTTGTAAATTTTTGTCTCGTACAATGTATTCCCGGCTTCCTTCCAGCCCTGATTTTGAAACTAGCATCTGACTGGTTCAGTTGAGTCTTCCCATGTCTTTCTAACATTCCTTTTCAATTTGGGCATATTGTTCTGCCTGGTGATAGTGGCTCTGATAATTGCATGAGTCAGCCATTTTGCGCAGTTTGGCAATACACCGATCTATTGTATTTTTAAGTTTCTTGGACGATGTTCCTGTTTCTGTGGGCTGAAAAGCACTTCTAGGATTTTACAGAATCCTTCCTGCTCCCCTCTTGCCCCTACCAAACATAAAAAGTGCGTAGGACTTTATCATGGAGAACTAAAAACTTGTCTGTTTGCATTCCGTTTTCTTCTCCACTCACTTGGATCCAAAAGGGATCCAAAAGGGAATTCAGCTACAGTCCAAGTCCCCTTCACATTTATCTGCCAGATCTGTGATGCTGTTATGTTGTGCCTTTACCCTGTTTTACTTCCTTTCTATGACATTGCTAGTTTCTCTTTCTTGCAGGTTCTATTTTCTCATTCTGCCACCCCTTATGTTCCAGCACAAAAGAAGGATGCCTCTACAGAGAAGTCAAAGAGTTCCTAATAACTGCTTAAGAGGGTCCTTATTATTACAGAAGTGCACTCCTGAACTAAATTATTTGCAGTTATCAATTCATCCTGTTAAGCCAGCCATGGAGAAAGGATGGTTCACTGTTATTCTGCATTCATTTGACTGGCACCTTATCTGAATGCAGGTTGTATCAAGTTTTATCTCAGGCTGAGCTACACAGCTAATTATACCTGTTTTCTCATGCTTCAAACTCCCACCTGAAGAAAAGTGAACATATAAAACACCAGTGTCTTCACTCCTAAAGATAAATGTTTTGTTTTACAAAGTGTTTGAGCTTAAGGGTTTGAAAAGGGGCTTCTGCTAGCAAAACTGAAGTCACTGGAAGATTCCATGGGCAGTCAACAGAAAAAAATACATAGGCATTACAGGGTAAGTATGGAAAAAGAAATTCAAGCACGAATTTTTCTTCTTTTTCTTCCTCCTCCTCCTCAGCTCTATCAAAACACCAATTCCACTGGCCAAAATATTGTCAACATCCCAGGTTGGCCTCTATTTCTTAGCCTGACCTACCTGCTGGGTACACTTTCCTACCTGTTTCAATGGAAGCAGCCCTGCTCCATGGAGCCATTACCCTTCATCACATTCAGCCCTTCCAAGTGCAGAGGGAACAACAGGTGTTAGCTTATAAGAAATAACCCCTTTCAGTAAGTGAATAGATGCACAACACAGCAGGTCAGAGACCTAAAGGCTGTAGATGGGCCTTAAGAAGAGCTGAAATAATTTTATGACCAATGAAAGCACTTGCCTGGTTGCTTCTGTGAGAGAAGAGTGAGAGAAGAGTAATCAAAGCTGGTTCCTTAGGGCACCAGCTAATGATACTAATTAGCACACAGATAGGGCCTTGCTGAAAGCATTACACCTAGGCATGTGCTAATTAATTAGCTGATTGTCTGTAGGGAGATGATCTTGTGTTCTTCTCCCTCTCCTGCAGGATTGTATAAGGGGGAAGAAATGATGGAGGGTTTCATGCGTTCTCATAAAGTAGATGCTGCTGTAAGATAGTTCAGGGTGGTGAGTTTGGGCAGTTTCTTTGAGACTATGACTCTCCTGAGTTTTTGCCCTGAGTGTTCTCTATACTCAGGTTATAGCAACAATATTTCTCAGTCCCCGGTTTTTGGGAAGAGAGTTTTATGTGGAAAACAGTTTGTGTGAGTTTCTATGGTTCAAGTGCATTGCTACTGATAAGTAAAATCAGTCACTGGTATAGGCTCTCAGTATCACCACAGCTCTTGGGAAGTTTTGAAGATCAAAGATCACCCCCTCTGATCAGAGCTGGCTGCCTTTCCCAAGCAAGACTCCTTGCAATGACCACAGCTTTAATGAAATCCAATGTCCTGACTTTACAGTGACCACTCTGGCTCCAAGGAGCTCAGCTCAGACAGAGGCACTGGAGTCTGGCAGTGACCAAGTGTTTTCTCTTGTTGGCTTTCTATTTCTAGGAGACTGTTGGAAAAGATCCCAAGTGATATATCTGGCTTCTATTCCAGGCTGGTTTATGTGAGTGTGTGTGTGAGAATGTGACTAGGCAGAAAATATTCTAACTATTGTTATATGGTAGGGAAGCAAAGAAAGACCAGTTTAAAAGAGCAATGTAAGGTGGAGTACATTTTTCTTTTAACTCCATCCAAATTGCTGACTGACCAGACCTCCGTGGTGCTTAACAGTCTGCCCAGCAAATTCAAAGCCAAGCTTTGCAGCTGCATTCAGGATTTCTCCTCCCTTTCCTCTCCCTTACACTTGCAGAGAAAAGGGAACCTCTGTTCTGTCTGGAAGCATGGGACACATGGGTTGGCCGAACCTACAGCAGCAGAGAGAAGAGTGCAAGTTTCTCCTTCTAATTTTGTAGGTCTTATATAAAGGCTGCCATGTGGGAAGGGGAGATTTTTTAATGCACCGTGTTCTCTGTTATCAGAAAGGCTTCCTGTACATGTCTTAAGGAGCTATCAGGTGGTCATACTTTCTAGAAAGTGTGGGTGGTGGGAGAGGTACTCCAGTCCCCTTCCCTGCTGCTTTCAGATTTGACTAGGTACCTGAACCTACCATCTCTGCATCTAGAGGGATCTCCCACACATTTCTTAGCAGGACTGCAGTGACCACTTCCAATACTTTCCCTGGTGTCCTACCAAGACATTGGTCTAGCAGCCAAATGCCTAGTGCTTGCACCACAAATGCAAGCTGCTCTTCCTGTCACCTGAGTTTGCATAACTATATACCCACAAATACGGTCATAAACATTGTCCACACAGAGTTCTGTGACTCAGTAAGTGTCTGTGGGGCAGACTTTTACAGACCTCAAATTACCAGACAAGGGGATAGTCCTCTAGGTCTGAGTCACTTGTTTAATGGGGCCTATTTTTGAGTGAAGGAGGAAGAGGTGGCAGCATGACTAGGAAGGAAGATTAGTGCTATCTTCACAGTGACACTGTGGGTGAGAAGTGAAGGCCTGTGCCCCTGCAGTGGTACTCAAACAAACACAGAGTCCACGTTGCTTCTGTTGGTTTAAGGACAGAAAATGTACAAATGATATGGAAGAGTGCACTGAAAGCTTTGCGTTTTTGGTTTCCCATACCTGTTGGTATTGTGTCAGAAGCCAGAAGCGTGAACTTTCTAGGATGTCTAAATGCTGTGACTTCCTGAAGTGCTGAGTAACAGATTTCAGTCTTGCATTTGGGCTCATGCAAGTTACTGTGTGTGTGGCAGAAGCTAGGCATCTTTCCTCTTCTTATTCATGTTGCATAGAGATACAACCGCGTCATTCACATAAATCAGGCACAATTAGCCAGAGGGCTCAAATTTACAGTGTTTCTGATAAACCAGACGCCTAAGAAGTTCTGTGATGGGAAAAGGCTGCACTCTGCAAGAACACAGCAGGTAACAGTAGCCTTGTGAACGATAGCCCAAAGCCTCAGCTTTCGCCCCGGTACCTGAACATCTCACTGTCCTGAGGGAAACATCTGCAGAGCAATTATTATCTTGGAAAGAGCCATGGGAAAATAAAGCAGTCGGTAACACTTGAAAAGCGTCCCAGATTCCCACTGAAAGGCTTTGTCAGAGCTGTGAACCTTCACTTTATTTAGCTGTATGCATTTTTTTTTCTTTTCTTTCCTTTTTTTATTTTTTTTATTTTTTTTTGGAGAGAACCAAAAAAAGTATCCTGTATGTTGCTGCGGTGGGAAATCTCAGCCGTGATAACATTCAGCTCAAGGTTGTTATCTAGTGGGTTGTAACCTGGGAAATATGGGAATATTTCTCAAAGGAAAAGCCTGGCTTGTCACTTTGTACTCTTTATGAGCTTAACTGTTTGTGTCTCAGTAGGTCATATATGAGCCATGTGCCACACAGAGGCACAACCACTACTTTATGCTGGCCCTCTCCCTAGGACACAACTTTTTGTGTCACAATTACTGTGGGTTTTTTTTGGTGTTTTTTAAATTATTATTATTATTTCCAGGGATTTCAGCCTGCAAAATGACAAGGCTGCCACTGAGCACAGTGCTTCCTAGGGGACACACTGTGTGGCCCAGTCTCCAGATGCTTCTCCAAACTCTGTCATCCATCCTGCTCGTGGGGATGGGATCACAACTCTAATGGCGTTGAACATGGATAGTTGTGGATGCAGAACAGAAATAAATACAGGAGAGCCTCGCGAAGACTGCAGAGGTATACCTAGCTATGGGAGAACCTGTGTCTAGGTCTGGGTGAAAGATGTAGGCCATTTCCATTTTAAAGCAGAAACAGAATATGAGGCTGAGCAATAACACTTTGCATTTGCCTTCAGAGGAAATCAAAGGCCTTCGGGAAGGAGGGACCACCACTACCCCTCATTTTCACAGATGGCAACATGGAAGCACAGGGCAGCGAAACAGAGTAGCTAAGGTCACCCAAGGAAGCAGTGGAGGAGCTGGGAATAAAACTTAGGTTTCATGAATCACTAAACCACATTGCTTCCCCTTAGGGCTATGGATGTATTATAATAGAGCAAGATCCAGATGTGGTTTTTAACTGTCATTCAATACTCTGTGTGATATTACTCTGCCTAAGAAAATATACAAATTTGGACTCCCCAGAGATTTGACTGGTTCAGGGGAGCTTGATTAAGCATGTTTGTCATGACATTTTAGGCAGAACAGCACACAAAAGGATAGGGGACAATTCTCAGATGCATTGGCAAGGAGTTACTGAGCCAAAAGGATGTGCAAGGACTTGAAAAACACAATCTCAAAAATGAAGGAGAGAGCAGAGTTAGAGCAAAGAAGCTGGACAGCATCAGGAAGGAGGAGGAAAACAGATGCTTGGCATCTGGGTCTGGGGATGTCCATCTCTCCTGCCAGCTCTGCCACATCTTAGCTGCTTTCTATAGCAGTCAGAGATAGGAGTGTTAGCTTGGTAAAAAAATTTGTTCCACATGTAAAACTCCTCATGCTTTGATATTAACAGTAAGCACTGGGAGGGCCAAACCTCCATAGCCTGAAGTTATAATTTAAATTGATCTGCATTCACATTTTCACCTCCAGGTTTGGGCTGGGGGGAGGGGGGCAGTTGAGGAATTGCATCCTTTCATCAAATTTCTTCATTAAACTTGCCCCCCAGCCCACCCTGACACATTACAGGTGTTTGTTCTCAGAGCACCCTTCCTGGAGTCAGATGATTGCATATCATCTCAAATTTAGCTCAGAGTAATGAAGGACTTTTTAACTTCTGAAATTGGCCTAAACAGTTAGAAACTTGAAGGACTGAAAAACTTGAAACAGAAAACTATCCTTTTCATACTACTTTATGTTAAATAACCCTTTGTGATGTAAAGTTTAATTCCTGATTCATTCAGCAGAACTCATGCTTTCAAATACTTGGCCTTAGAAATGCAGATTTAATACTGGCCCAACCTGGAAGCAATATTCTTACTTACCCTCCTTATAGGGTTACTTGATGATCCTGAGCGCTTTTAAAAAGGCATGATCCCATTTGCACATTAGGAAGGCAATGGAAACACATTAGTGCCTGGTTGAACAGAGCCATCCTTAGCTGAAGGTGAATCTATACCAGAAACAAGAGTCTCATCCTTTTATGGGATATTTCTGTTTAAGTCCTAGGTGCCATGATTTCCATATCTCCTTTAGATATGGAACAATCAAACAACAGTTAGATGTGAACTGAAGTTGGAAACCACAACTTTGATACTGACATAAATTCTAATAATCTGGACATATCAACTTGTTTTTCAAAAAAAAAAAAGACCTAAGGCTGCCCATGTGTTCAGGCTGCAAGGAAATTACACCAGAAAAATCTGCTTTCAGTTCTCTGAACATAGGCAGGAATCAGCTTACTGTATATTATGGTTACCTCAAAAGTAGGTGACGCATAAATGAGATTTGCACTACAGCTGCTCAGGAGATGCCGGCAACTCCAGGAGAAGATATATGCTGGATTGAGACAAAATCAAAACAAGCAGGGAAGATATGTCTTCTGGAGTGTTTCCTCCTTCAGCGAAGGGAGTTTAGATCACCAGTTTAGGACAGATACCTAAAATTTAGGTTCAGTGATGTGAATCCACAACCAAGTCATGGAGAGGAAAGCTGCTTGATCAGAAGAAAAAGAAAAAAAAAGCCTGAAAAAAGGAAGCAAAGAGCAGCCTCAGAGAAGGTAAAAAGAGACAGAAAGTTAAAGGGTTACAGACAAAAGACAGCCCTTTTAAAACAAAGCCAGTTCAGAGGCTGTAATGCAATGTGTCCTTCAATATCAGGTTAGCTGCGTGGCAGCTGGCAATTCATACCGTGTGAAAAGATCTCAGCTGAAGATCTTTGATAATTCAGGCAGCCGTGGAGCACTCTGGGGTATTATTCCCCAGAACCCATTAGGCATGCACCTGGAGAGGTAGGCAGGGCTTTATCATAGAATCATAGAATCACAGAATGACTTAGGTTGGAGCGAATCTTAAAGATGTTCTATTTCCAACCCCCCTTCCATGAGCTGGTCACCAACCACTAGATCAGGCTACGCAGGGCCCCATCCAACCTGGCCTTGAATGCCTCCAGAGAGGGTGCATCCACAACCTCTCTGGGCAGCTTGTACCGGTACCTCACCACCACCCACTGCTGCCCATGTTGTCATGCTGGCATGCTGCCATGCTGTCATGACTGAAGAGACAGTGCCTTGGGCACTAGAGAAATCCACAAACCCCTGAAAGGTGAAATTACAGGCAGGATGGATGTGATCCTCTCCTTGAGTCTGATGGAGCCAGGACCACAGCATGGAAATATGTTGGGAGCATGTGGTCTGGAGATTGCTCTAAGAGTGGAACATACTGAAGAGACACATTCACAAATCAGTGATGGGGACAGCATTCTCTGATAGCCAGGTCTGAAACTGGAAGCTTTCTGGGTGTTACTTGCCCTTGCCATCACCTGACTGCACATCTCTTTGTGATGGGAATAAACTTTTATATGGTAATAAATGCAACATAGCTGGCCAGGTGTTCACTTGCTTCTCAGCTGCTGATATGTGGGGTCTAGCTGCTGTTGAGGCACTGGAGCAGGTTGCTTAGAAAGATGGCGAGTGCCCCATCCCTGGAGACACTTGAGGTCAGGCTGGATGGGGGCTCTGAGCACCTGATCCAGCTGTAGGTGTCCCTGTTTGTTGCAGAGGAGTTGAACCAGATGGCCTGTAGGGGTCCCTTCCAACCCAAATGATTCTATGATTCTATATCTTTGTGCCTAGTACTTCTGCCTGATGTCCACGCAAAATCAGCCTGGGCTCCACTCCTCAGACGGTGTCATTCAGCCCAACCACCAGGGGACAGGTGGGGGGATGCCATGTGAGTGTATTTACAGGGGATGGAAATATTAAACCTTCTCCCTGCTTGTAAATTAAATGTGCTGTTAAAGCTCTGGGTCAAATGCTCACCCGACCACCCTGCCATTCCCTCTGATTTATCTCAGCAGCAGATGCGGGCCCACACGTGGGTCTGAGCGCTGCCAGTAACACGCAAAGCCCTTATTCACCCAGGAAAATACAAATTAAAGTGTGTGGGCTCCTTTGGAAAGGAAGAGGGAACAGCGAGGTTTGTAGCATGGTGGAAGGGCACTGTACTGCTGCTGAGCTTGTTCTGGACTGCTTAGTGGTGAAGATGCAACCCAAAGAATGCAGGACAGGACATCACATAGCTGTGGTCTGTTATCTACCTCAGCTCACTGAGCATCACGTGGAGAGACATCTGTTCCTCTGAACCCTTTCCTTCCTCTGCCATCCACTGAGGGACTGCCCACAGGATCCATCCTCACAGTGCCAGCTGAGCAGATTAATGAAGGTCCATGTCCTCTTTGGAGCTGGAAATGGGAGCTAACTTGAGCCTTATAAAGGAGCTGCAACGCTATCTTGTTTCTGGGAATGCTACAAGATGGTATTAAATTGTCAAAGCTGCTCAGTTCACTCTGTTTTTGCTTCCATCTTCCATTTTTTTCTTCCTATTCCCCATTCCTTCCCCTGCTTTCCACACTGCAGAAACCCATGAGGAAGCAGACTTACACAGTGTGAAATGTTAAGAGGAACCTTATGCCATGTTGCTGTGGATAATGCGTCAGAGAGAAATGAGTAGGTTCATGTGTTTGAGACCACTTGCACAGGATGGGAAATGCAGGATCCTGGGGATAGGAAAGCCTGATGTCTCTCGGTCTGCAGAAGAAACAGCCAGCCTTGATCCTCATTCTGGGAAACAGCTGCTGCCAGGATAATTTTATCCTCTTGCTTACACAAGAGGGAAGATCTATTTTACAAACATCCCGTGATCTCCTGGACCCATATATGCGGTCATTCCAGGTCGGAGTTGCATCACCCGAGAGGCAGGTCTGTATTCTGACCTGCTTTTAGCAGTCTCCCAGCGGTCTCTTCCTCCTTCCAGTACTCTCAGCCTGGGGACCATATTCCTTTGTCTCCTAATTAAGCTGGTTATCACCCTATGCTCTTCTCCATGACTTGCACGACACTATGAAAGTTTTGCTCTATCACACTCAGTGCAATGACTTATTCATTCTCAATGGCAAACAGCTATGGAAGGAAAGTGCTTGTTTCCCTCGGTGCAGGATGTAAGGCACTACAGATAAGGAATCCATACCATTATCAATACTTACGCTGAAGTATTTGTCTTTTCCTAGTGCTAAACATTGTCTGCCTGAATGCAAATGAAAAGACACTAATTAATTAAGAGATTTACCATCTCACTGTCTTCCCACAGTGTCTGTCAGCAATCCACATGGCACCTTTGCTTGGCTCCCATCAACACTTCATAAATGAAAGTTTCTTGAACAAAAAAATATAGAGAAAGAACTAAAAGAAAAGCTCCATATTCATGTTTTAAAGAATGGCAACAGAGGAAAACCTGAAATGCTTCATTTTGTAATCAGGCATTTTGCTATTTTCTTGCTTATTTGTTTGTAATGACTTTCTGGCTCTACATTTTTTTCTGAAAACATTCAAAAGATTAAGAAAAAAAAATAAAAAATAATCCCCAGGCCTTTCAGAAGAGCTAAAAATGAAAGCTGTTGGCATTTCTGGAGAAGCAAATTGACTTCAAAAGGGACAGAAAATGGCTTAAAGTCGAATGCAACTTTGTATTTCAAGAAACGAAATTCCTCTGAAAATGCCATTTCCTTTAGATTTTTCCAATGCCTATTTCTTTTCCACATTTTTAACTCCTTTTTTCCTCTGTGAGTTTGATCACCCCTTCTGCTCTGAGCTGTCATTGCTGCATTGGACGTGCTGTGTAAGGCAGCCAAAGGAAAGAGCTGTCCTGATCACTTCATGAGCTCTCCTCCAAGCACCAAGGGTGCCCTGGAGAGTGGCTTTCATGACACGTTTTTATTTGGTTAGCAACGGTCACTTGGCATCTGTGAAATCAAAGTATTCCCATATTAACGCTGGGCTATGAGTGCTTACAATCAGTGGGTTAATCATTATGGAAATACTGACTGATCCTTGAATCAAATGTCAGGTGGTGCCAAAAAACAGAGCCCCAGGACAAAGGACAGAGAAAAGTCAGCTCCGAGTAATGCTGCAAATAAAACGGCTGTTACACAAGATGTGCCTTCCAATGCAGCTCTTGGGTCACAGCAATATCTGCGCCACAAAGCCCGCTCCTGTGAGACACGGTGCATGCCATCAACTGGGGTCTGATTCATGCCAAAGTGTGGGGGTCTCAAAGCCCCGAGTGGGGATCAACGTATGCTCTGCTAAAAAGCTATCCAGGCTGCTGGGGGCTATTTATATAGAGATTAGGGGAAAAAAAAGAGCTTCAGAGTAATCCATGAATAAACGTAGATACTGGAAATTAGAACAGGGTTTCTAAGCAGCAGAGGAGAGGAGGTCTGGAGCGTGTCTGTTACAGATACAGCTCCAGTAAAAAAAAATACCAGATTTTAAGATGAGCTGCATCTGTCAATGAATGTATGTACGCGTGGCACAAATGGCTGTGAAGGTGAGCACAGGTGTCCTGTTTTAGCTCTGCCTTTCTACAGTATTGCTTACTGAGGGCTGAGGAACCCAAAATAGACAGTAGTCATAGCAGCAATGCTTGCAGTCCCTCCCCAAAGTATTTTAAATAAAGACTGACATCTCCAGCGATGACTCAGGATTTTGATGGTTGCCAGTTTTGGCTTCCCCACGTAGCAGTGAGTAAAAGGATCATGATTTCACATGGGATGGTCTTCACTTAGTACCAGCAAGCTGGTTACACCACCAGGCCCTTGGGGAAGTCTCTGTTCACAAATCAACAAATACCCACAGATGCTTGCCCTCAATCAGCCTTTCAGTCTGGCCCAGGTCAGCAGTGTGTGGATACACTCGGTAGCATTTTTTGGAGGCAGGAAGGCAATTTACAGAGCAAAGAAGTCCCATATGTTGTTTTACTAAGCTTAATGATGGTTGCAAATAAGAGCATCTTAAAGAATGAGGAGACTAATATACGACATTCAACCAGGGGGTGCTTCTGATCCTCTGGGACTGTGTTTACCTATTGTTCACCAGAGTAAACAATGGGATTCCCATCCTCTCATTCTGACTTGTCTCCTCACTCTGGGGCAATTCAAGTTAGGGTTTTCAAATCCTTGGCCGCAGCAGGGGAGTGTGGCTGTAGCTAAAGGGACAATTGTGAGGCACAGCTGGTACTGAGCATGGATGTGCTGCCACAGCCTACGGAAAAAGGCTGACAGCTCAGGATGGCAGTGCATCCTTCTGTCATGGAGAGCATTTTCAGAGAGAAACAGATCTCCTGCCCTTCAGTAGAGAGGGATCCTGATCCAGTAGAGAGGGAGCCTACTAAGACTAGATTCTAAATTTTTAAATAGAGAAAAAGCAGTGTGATGAATCCCATCTGAAAATAATATAGTCATTAACACATCATTAAAAATGCCTAGTGTCTTACAAATGCAAACAATGAAATCCTTCTGGGAGTGTCAAGCTCCCCTTTCTCTTTAAATGCAGCTGCATTTTTTCAGTGCATGGTGACTTTTCACTATTCAGTCTGCTTCTCTTCTGTTCCTTCATAGCTACTGCTGTTCCCCAGCTGGATAGAAGCAGGATGTTTGCTTTCTGTGCTCTACAAGAAGTGGCTCACCCTTACCTTGTGCAGCAGCAGATTTTACTGTTTGGAACCCAGAGCAAAGTCAATCTTTCTTCATGTCCGGAATTACATTCAGTGACTCAGAGAGGATCACAGCTTATGGCCTCACAAGGAATAATGTCATCTGGGAGAAAGGTGTGTGCCTCAGCAGCTTGTGCTACTGGCCAGAAAGCACCTGGCAAATTGGGATGTGACCTCATAAAAGGTCTGGGGAGCGTGCAGGGTTCAAGGTTGGCGGGTTCCTGCTGGCTGCAGTGCTCTCAGGACAGCTGATCTATCTTGGCAGAGCAGGATGCTGTCACCAGTTTGAAGTCAGGGGTCTCAGCAAACTGCAGTGAGAAGTACCAAGCCACAAGTAGATAAGGAAATTAATTGATTAGAGAGAAATCAATTTTCTCAATCTTTGAGCTACACTGCAAAGCAGTAGACTGTGATGAGAGATGGGGAGAAGGGATCCTGGAACATCCTGGAGAAGGACAGCAATTGAAGGAGTTTGGCTGGCTGAGTTTATTGAAAAGAAGGCTGAAAAGGGTAAGACCAGGACTGGCTGCCACTGATACATCAGGAGCCTAAATGCTGGGGACAAAGGAGAGCTATTTAACTGAAGCACAATGTTGGCACAAGAACAGCTGGGTACAGGCTGCCCATGAATACATCTAGACAATGTGAATAGATGGAAAACAGCGATATAAAAATAAAATAAAAATCAAAACCAGACCAAGTCATCTTCAGATTATAAAGTCATAGGACTGGAACTGAGAAAACCTTCAGAGACCTACTCATCTTGGGCTTTGTAACCTCGGGTAATGTGACAACTGCTTCTAAAAAGAAAAGCCAGAGACCATTTTGTCAGTGTGGCCACAATACTTTTCATTCACAGCTTACTAAGAGGAAGATGATCTCCTGCATGTTCCTCTTGTTATTTTCCCCATTTGGTTGTATATTCACATGTGAGAACATGAATTAATAAAATTAATAATTTGCTGTCATTTCATAGCAATTTCTGACAGTGCTTCATGGACAACTTGGTGAGAAATACTGCTCTACTGCAACCCCCTGCTCCAAAGCTCTGTCACTAGCAGCTTAAGTGTCTCTCTCTCGATACGCTCATGAGAGGGGTTGTGAAAATGTGGTCACTGCTAACAGCAGGACTCAGACTTTACGATTTCTCCTAGCCCAAGGCAAGGAGGGAGGCTGAAGGAATGTGAGACCTCTGAGTGTGATGGTTGTAGTGATCAAGAGCCTTAAGCCAGTCCTACTGCCAAGAGAAAGAGATATGAGATGGTGGAAAGGGAGGCCAGGGAAATTTCTTTGGAGAAATCTCAGCTGGCTTTTGAGGGTGTGCATGGGAGAACGATGGCAGGAAGGTGGCAGGATGCCAGTGATCCCAAGGGGAGATCGGGGTCTGTAGGTAAGGCTGGAGGAAACACAGGCCCCCAACCCCTTTAATCTCTGGGGAAAAATAAGGACCAGATTCCCTGTGCTGCTGTTGGACCTTGAGCCTGTTTTAGCTCTGTACAGCCTTCCCTGTTCCTCTTTTCTTCTTTTACCTGCTTGTCTTATGTGCTCAGGGGTCATCTTTTTCCAGAGCCAGGACTAGTTGAGGCGATAGATACAAACACTGCCCAATAAGTACAAACCAAGCCTAGAGGTGCTACTGTCCTACAAACAAATAACAGAAGGAGCTTTTTGGGTTTCCCTTCTCTGCCTCTGCATGGGAAGCTGTGTCATCATTGGGTCTACAAACATGAGAGATAAAAAGTAGAGTCCTCATATTTCAATTATCCATGTATACATTCTTTCCACAGGCTGTGAAAGTACCCAAGAAAAACTCTTCTAGGGCTTAGAGTATTACTGTTCCAGTCCACATTGCCATTTAGTTCCCTGGGTAGTAGAGAAATCAGGGGTGGAGTATGCCAAATCTGGCTTTACTTTGGCCCTACAGATGTATTACTGAGTAGTGAAAAATCAGGGAAAAGCATAAATCTCACTGCTGCACTCCAGTGCTCTGGGAGTCTTTCAAGTCCCTCTGGAATCCAGAGGCAGTTTGCAGTTTGGAAATCCAAATGTGCCTTACTGACGAGGCCAAATTCAGTCTTAACACGAGGCCATGGAAGTCAGGGAGGTTTCATTAGGAATGCGTTAGGAACTGCATCTCTGCTTTAGGAGCCATATATTAGGGGAGTTGCTGAGCCAGCCTGCCTTTATAAAATGTCAGAAGTAATAAAGAGCAAGCCTTGTACCACTGTGTTTTCACTCCTCACCCTGAGATTATCAGATTGCTGCAGATACCAAATCACTCCTGGAACGCAACAGTAAAAATGTTTTGCTCCATTTTGCCGTTTGCTGTGGAGCATCTCAAAGCCCCTGCAGACTATTCTGGTATCTTTATCGCTCTCACCTAGTAATTAGCGCGGGGCTTTTTTAATCCCTTTCACTAAATAGTGAACAGAGCACAGGACTGGGCTCTATGCATTTGTGCTGGTGCACCCCCAGAGCCTGCTCACATCTGCACAGTCTGAATATCCCACAAGAACTTTTGCCGGCAAGGCAGGAGGGGAGGTGGAAAAGGGCACCAAGGATTGATGCTGATGCACCCTGTGTGAGCACTGTGGGTGTGTACACTTTAAAATGTGCGCACGCGGTTTACTCCTTCAAGGCCATATCAACAGCCCTTGCAAAGCCTGAAAGGAGTAGAATGCAAAAGTCCTAATGTGTCATCCTATGTCGAGACAGCAGAAAGCCGGGCTCTGGAGCTTGGGATTTGGAATCCATAGCTTTTGTGAGTTGGGTGCGTTTTCCTATTCCAGTGGGGCTGTCCTCCACTTGCACAGGTAGCAGTTTTCTCCACTGAGCTCTTTTTCTCGGGCATTCAAGGCAGTTGGATGAAGCCCTGAGAAGTCTGATCTAGCTGCTGGCAACCCTGTCCATGGCTGGCGATTGGAACTAGATGATCTCTAAGGTCCCCTCTAACCTAAGCTATTCTGTGATTCCTTGCTCCAGCCGTGACAAACTGCTGTCGCTGTGGAGGTTGAGACCCTGGTGAACCACAGTGCAGACATCAAATGCTATTCGTGGCTCCTGCAAAGTTGCTGCGTCTCAGACATCCCGACTATTTTAAATTTAAAACACAGCTTTGGAAGGCATGTTTCTCCTGCAGCATTCTTCCCATTGCACCCGTGTGCATGGGTTTGGCTTTCCAAACAACAGCTCTACTGAGGGGCTAGTTTTGTTATTAATAAGATGGCTGTGTTTATGAAGTTTTAAGTGATGTTAAAATTAAAGTGAAGTTATCATTCAGCTGACTTCGAGTTTTCTCAGCTCCCTTCCCTTGCACACACAGTTTGCCATGCACTTGTTTGCCTTGGCAAGGCCTGGGCTTAATAGTAACAATTTCATCTTCCATTTATAGGCATCTGCACGCCATGTTATTCTTTCAAAGCAGAGCACTTCTGGGAGCTGAGCACAGGGGATGTGTAAAGCCATGCACGCAAAGGCAAAGATCTTTTCAGGATCTCAACTTCTTCACATGAGGAACAGTTTTGTTTCAGCCCTTTGGGGAAAATAAGTAGAAAATGAAAAAAGTCCAGTGTCTGACTTTGGAAAGTGAAAAAGTGAAGGAAAGCAGTCACAAGCTTGCAATGTTTTACATTCAGTGTATACTACCTGGCAAGCTTCCAGGGCAAATGCAGGAAAGCTGTAAATTGGTGGAGTTGGACATATCAGCAGAACTTTTTTTCTATATGGAGAAATGTATTCATTTTTTCCTAGACTTCAAGCAGCTGCTGTACCAGCAGCTCTCTCTTCCAAGAGACAGGGGTTGGGTTCCCACCCAATTTAGCACCTGAGCGCAGAGCAGCCCACAGGGAGTTGCCTCCTACCTGTTAACCACCTTTCAGCCCCTCTTGCAGGTTTATCCTTTGAACTGGTGCTCCTAGATGAGTTTTTTAAAACAAGAACAACCTCTCCACCCTTTAAAAAAAAATTTTATTATTTCTTTTTTTATCATAATTGTATTATCTAGTGGTTGGCAATCCTGCCCATGGCAGGGAGGTTGGAACTAGGTGATCTTTAAGGTCCCCTCCAACCTAAACCATTCTGTAATTGTATGATATTATGATTCATTTAAAGGAGAGTTGTAGCAAGCATTTGACACCCTGGGAATCAAAATTCCAAGGGAACTTTCAGCTTGCTTTAAAGATCCAGTGCAAAAGAAAGCAATGCAAATGAGATCCTGGCTGCAGCAGGGCTAAGGGGCACTGCAGCTACAGCATCACCTGGTGACAGCAGCCTGCCACGCATGAGGAGATTTGTCCTCCCACAGTGCCACTGAGTTCCCTTTTCCTTCAAGAACAAGGGCTGCTTCTGCTCCCCTCAGCTCCTGGGTTAGACAGCAAAAGTCACAGCAGCAAGATGGGAGATGACAGGGAAGGACTAGATTTTGCAGCTATGGGAAGGACAGGGAACTCATAGTGTTCTGGGTAGCAGCACATGACTGGCCGGGGTCCAGATGTGCAGATCTCATGTTGGAGAGCTCTTTGCCCTGCTGTCTGCTCCTGGTGACATGTCCAGATTTTGTGTGCCTTTCTCACTAGGTGCTGTTTGACTCCCATGTCTGTGTACTTCTGCTGTGCTGACTTCACATGCATACACCTCCCTGCTCAAAATCTGCTTCCCATCTGCCAGGAATTGGCCTCCCTGCTGTTCTGGGGGGATTTTCCCTGAGCTGCTCAGCCACGACCTGGGCCTGAGGCATATTGGATGGCAGCTTATGAATATTGCACTGCAACGACTAACCACAAACTGAAAACCTCCCATTGGAAGACTGCTGTTTAGGAGTGTGTAATGCTCCCTTCCCAAAATTACTAGTTACTCAGTCACTTCTGCATAAACAGGAACTTTGTCCCCATCTTCTTTCCAAATGCTGCAGTGCCAGCATCTGGCGTGCTATCCTGTTATCTTTAAGACAGCATCATCCTCTGAAATATTGGAAATGTGTTTTGTGTCCTGGCTTTCAAGTAACCAGATTCACTTACATTTTCGCTGGTGTTTCAGACCCTGGAGGAGAACTGCCTGCATTCTGCATACAATTGACAAGCCAGAGCTACAGCCATCCCCTGTCCATCCCCAGCAGATGATGCTCCTGCTTCCACGAAGAAGCTCTATGGGGCAAAGGCAGAGGGAACTGGGCAGTGACTAAGCCATATAGGGCCTGTTTTAATTAGAGATGCTGCTTTTCCTTTCTAATTATGCCTTTTTTAGTGCCTTCTGCTGAGGGACAGGCTGGGGGACAGACTGTGTCCCTGCTTAGGGACCCTCTGCAGATGTTGCTCGGCTGCTCAGGGATGCTGCTTAGCGATGATCCCTAACCTGGATTTTGCTTTTTTGTTACAAATCCCGGATGCACGCTTTTGTTTGTGTAAAGAATGAGCATGAAGGCTGAGGACTGACCTCTTGTTTGATTCAAGGGCATGGGGTCTTCATGTGGCTCAATTTATAATCCCTAATCTAGGTGCTGCTGCTGGTGGTCTGAATGTTCCCTTAATCTTTTAGTGCAGGAGCAGAGAATAATGAAAACATACACTTCACATCAGGGAGAAATGGCACAAAATATCTATGCAATGCGAGCTCTATAATTTCAGAGGTCAGAGAATAGAGAAGGGCTCCTGCAAGCATTAGAAAGGTGTTCAGGAATTGTTTCTCTGCCTCATAGTCTCATTTTTTCTCTCTTCTCAGCCTCCTGTGTCCCCTTCACCTGCTCTTACACCAGCTTTTCCCACCTCAACATTTCCCCTCTTTCCACCATCTCTGACCTCAGCTGCCCTTGCCTTCTCCATTCAATCTCCTGCTCCTCTTTTTTTCCACCTCACAACACCTTTCTGCCTTCTAGCATCACTTCTATTGCCTTCACTGGCTATGCTAAGCCACTGTCTTCTTTTCAGCAGCAGCCTACACAGCTTCTCTGGCTTTCTTCACTTTCCTATTTTTCAACCTCCCTCTGTAAACCTGGAGGTTGTAAACCTGAGAAAGACTCCCCAGGAGAAAGGTTCCTGACCCACTGTTCCCTCAAAGGGAGGAGTTTGGATTCTCTTAGGGAAGTTTTGGAGATGCTCTGTCAGCAGGGAGGATGCAGAGGTGCACAGCACTGTGCTGGGGAATCATTAGCTCCCTGTCTGAACCGAATGAAATGTTTGAAGAAAGCATGTGAGCAAATCCTAAACAGCAGCCTCTGTCCTTGGGAAAGAAGACCTCTTTCTAGCTGGTGTGTTGTTTTGAAAGAGTGGTGAGAAGACAGCTTGGCTTCAGGCTGTCATTGCCAGGAAGAGAGAGAAAAAGTGGAGGCAATTCAGAGGAATGATGACCAAAATGACCAGAGGAGGCTGAGCTGGCTTGGTTTCTGAACTGCAATTGAGAAAGCAAAATCTGCCCGGCTTGGCCAAATGACAGTGAAGGGCTCAGACTCACTGACAAGTTGCCATGGCTTCGTGAATAACTGTAAATTGGTTGAGAGAGGCTGTGGCAGAGTCTTGATAAACCTCCAGATTGCTGGAGGGTGTAAATACCAAGGCTAGAGAGGAAATCGTCTTGGCCATGCACCAGGTCCTGGCTCAGACTGAGCATTTTGACTTTACCACTGTGGATGGCCATACCGTAAATGAATCCCCTGCATGGCTGTAGCTGTAGCGCAGGCTGGCCTGTGTCCCATCACCATTGGAGCCACACAAAACGTGAGTGTTCTTGTTTGGTGTCATTTCTTCTTTTTCAGGATTTGAACTTAGCTGTAATCAATGTGTACTGTGATTGCCTGTGAATAAGAAGCTTGACTGCAAATCCTTGAAGGGAACAGTAAAATCCAGTTTTGCAAAATGATATAGCAGCACTGGGATTGAATGCTGGCCAGGGAATAGATGATTTTTGATATTTCATAGGACAGAAGAAGAGGCTTAACCATGTTGAATAGATTTTTTCTTCAGATTACATAATCATAGGATCATTAGGGCTGGAAAAGACCACTATGACCATTCAGTCCAGCTATCAGCCCATCCCCCCTATGCCCACTAACCATGTCCTCAGTGCCACATCTACTTAGTTCTTGAACACCTCCAGGGACGACGACGCCACAATCTCCCTGGGCAGCCTGTTCTTATACCTCACCTCTGTTTTTGAGAAGATATTTTTTCCTAATATCCAACCTGAGGTACCCTAGTGGGTCTACTGTGGTGATAAATTAAGTACTACTCAGTTTAAATAAAAGCATCTAGTCCTATGCAAGCCCTCCAGGAGTGATGTCAACAGAGCCTCAGCAGCAAGCCTTGGAGTTAACATAGACTTGATAAACTTGGAACAGATCACTCTCCATGAAACTTTTGTTTCCGGATGTGTGGAGGCTCAGACAGACGTCATAGCATTCATTACGCGTAAAACATATTTTCAAGATTTTCTTCCAAACCACAAGATCTAGAAATGTCAAAGGAAACCAAACAAAGCTTCCAACATCATCACTTGACTCTGGGAGATGGGGCTCTAGAACTCAGTTGATAACAAAAGAATCTGCAAATCTTTCAGCCTGGCATCTGACCTAAATAATGGGCAAGAGAATTGCTTCTGTTCTACAGAGAATATTTAATTCTTTCAACCTGAAATGAAACAATCCACTACGATTTGGGATTATTTAACTTTTCTTTTCATGCTACCTTCCAAAAAAGCTGGTGAATTTAAAAACAAAGGGAATCATATGGGAACAGTCAAAGTCATTTGGGAGTACATTGAGAATCTTGCAGGCAGGGGGAATGAGTAGAGGGGACAAATTTTTTCCTGCTTATCAAACTGAAATTCAAATTGCATCTCCAGCAAATTCCTCTCTGAGAGTCCATCTGCATGATGCTCCCAAAGGGAAGCCTAGAAGCAATCCCTTCTGCTGAGTGTCTCTGCCACTACCTCCTCTCCCAGTCAGAAACTGTAGAGCTGCCTCGTCTCTTCCAGGAAGGTCTCTTTTTCTTCCTGGAATCTGGCACTGCTTTCTCAGCCCAGCTGCCTTCCATCAGCTCGGGAGCATGGGGCAGAACAGGCCTTGTAAACAAGGAGGTGATGCACTACAGAAGAAGGCTGACCTCAGAAACATTTGGATTTCCAAAGTGTCTGCTCTGATGAGCTGAACTAGCTGAAGCTGCAAGGCAGGCAGCAATATCACTGCATTCAGCGATCTTGCAAGCATCCTGCAGCTTGCCTTCTAAGGGGGAAAGAAATCAGAAAACAGCTACCACCACCAAAAGGAAAAAAAAAAAAAGTGTCCTGTCTCACATCAGTGAAATTTATGGGAATAAATAGAATGATGCTGCTTAGCAGATGGTAGGTCAATGAAGTGGGCTTACCTGGCCTCAAATCTTTGGTATTTCAATGTATTTCCCAATTCTGTAAATTACAGCAGCCGCATTGCATACATATACACATAGCATTTAATGATGCATAAGAGAGACAGAACAGTGTTTATCCCTTCATTGCCAATGCCTCCTTTATCTTTGTTTTAAAGACTTGATTCAGCCCTGAGAAACCTCCTGCCTCTGATCCTGCTACAACTCAAACTAAAAGCATCCCCCAAGAGGAAGCCATTCATATTTATTTTAGTTAATTGCTTGTTTGCATAATTACTCATTCCTAAATCCGACTTACAATAAAATCTTCCCTCCCATCAATACAGCTATTGTTACAGCTTCCAGCACGCCTGTCCCAACAGTCATTTGCTGGAGCTGGGAATGCTGCTTTGTAAAGGTGAGCCTTTCAGTCTAGCTTTGAAGGTCAGTGTGTCTATCTCCAGAAACCAGGTCAGATAGATTCCAAGTCGGCTCCAAAACCCACTTTCCCTTCCAAGTCCTTCACTGTAATTCACTGTAATAAAGAAAGGGGTAAGAGGATGAGGGGAGGGCTTGAGGTTAGTGAATGTGAAACAAGGGCAGCTTTTAGAGGTAAGCGTCTGTTTTTTGGCTTTGCCATCTCCAACATAGGTGTATGGCAATATGTGTCCCTGCATATTAAAAACAAACCAAAGCAGAACAGTGTCTGAGTGTGGGAGAACAGTCACATGAAAGATGTTCTTTCCAGACCAGCAGAAACTGCTCAGATGAGACTGGGACCAGAGCAGGTGACGTGTCTGTATAAAGCAGAGTTATTGCAAAGAGTAAAAGAATCCCTTGCCCGGTCTTCTTAAACAAGTAAGTTTATTTTCCCAAGCTAATTTCCTGTCATATATATACATATATATTTATATATATTATGTGCAAACAGGAGACGAATACTGTAAAACCTGCCTGGACCTGTGGGGCATAGGAAGTCCTTGGCAAGGCTTAGAGTTTACCTTAATGCTTCAGCACTGAGGAAACACGTTGATCTCCGTACTGAACATCCACCCCATGTCAGTGATGAAATGGCGTCCTGAAAGGCTAAACTGACAGCAGAGGGGAGGGTGTGCAGCCTCGCGTAGCTGCAATGAAAGCAAACAAAAGCTTTGCTAAGCTGCCTTCAACACCATGTTAGGCTTTTTGGTTATTTATGTCCTGTGACTCAAGTTCATCTGTTCCCAGCTATTAGGTGTGACCCTGCCCGAATTGGTGGGGCCTGCCAAAGAATCAGGTTCCAACCACGTTTGTTTTGGCTTTGGCAGTCATTAGTCCAGGGGCAAAGCTGGAAGGCAACACTCACCCCTAGCGCCCTTTGATATAGACCCTCCCTGGGCCAAGTGGACCAGACTGGCAGGCGTGTGGATGTATGCACATTGAAGAGTTGGCACAGGGATGGTGTGAGCTCTGCTTGTTTTCTAAACATACTGGAACTCTTAGAAAGCCAGTGAGGTGCTCCGCCTTAAAGATGTGAAAATCAGTGCAAGCATGACAGGGGCAAGTCATTGGCCTGCTGGAGCTGGCCTTCAATTCAGTACGTGAGCTTTACTGATGGAGATTTTTAATTGGTGATTTATTGTTACTGCACTGGTTTTGCCCTGTGGCATGTGCCATTCCTTGCTGGCAATACCTCACACCCAGGTGGCCTACAGCATTACTTCTCTCAAAGCCAGCTGTCTCTAAGAAGAAACCTAGATGAGATGACAGGTCTCTTTGCTCCAGCATCAAGGACAATGTTGCCTGGACTGGGAATTAGGCCTGGGAAATGCATTGTCTGAACAGACAGAAAGGACATGAAGGATATTAGGAAGAATTTTTTTACAAAAAGGGTGGTGAGGCACTGGCACATATTGCCCAGTGAACTGGTAGATGCTTCATCCTTGGAGACAATAAAGGTCAGGCTGGACTGGTGTTGGAGTACCCTGATCAAGCAGTAGGTGTTTCTGTTCATTGCAGGGAGTTGGAGCAGATAACCTTTAAGGATCCCTTCCAACTCAAATGATTCTATGATCCTGTGATTCTATGACACAATCCAGGTCATTAGTTGGACATCTTTAAGCACGTCCCTGGAGTTTTATAGGCTAAGCCAAGTGGCTCTGAACTAACTGGCAGAAATGGCTGCTAACTCCTAGGTGGCTTCTGCCTCCATGCTCATTTCCTGACATTTCTGTACAGTGTGGATATCCCAAGGAGGAGCCTGTGCCTATGGTAGTGTGGGAGAGGGAGGAGGGAGCAAGCCTCGTGTCCTTGTAAGCGTAACAGTTTAGTCTTTGCTTTCAGGGACACAAGCTGGCAGTTGGCTTTGTAGTAACCCACATGACAACAGGAATAACATCAGGCATAATTAGACGAAATAATGGTATAAGTTCAACTCTCCCCCCTAAAGCATCCACCCCCCTCAACCCATTTTGAAACAAAGCACCTTTTGTGGGCTTCAAGTAGCTTTTTAAAACACAATCGATTTCTTTCTTCCCCTTCACAGAAAAGAGTTTGCTGCTTGGATAACCAATGTTGAAATATCTCAGGGAGGATGGGGGCTGGGGGCTGGGATAGGGAGGGGATGAGACACCTCTCCCCCACCTCCCCCATCCCGACATCTGATGTCTTCTGCCAGACAGTCACTACTCCCTCTCAAGATAATAATTTCTCCTTGTTACTACAACTTTAATGCTGTTTTTTTTCCACCCCTGCAGTCCACAACAGTATACCCTATTGTCCTGGCACTGGAGGTATATGTGATGTAGGCATGATTCTGCTTTTTCCAAGGTCTTGTTAGATTATGGATGATTGGTCATGCTTCATCCACCCGATGAAGGCCAGCACAACTTTTTCCCTCGTTGTCTCCTTCCTCTAAGTGCGACTTGGCTGAGAGAGAGGACCACTGTGCTGGATTTGAATGAAAATTATCTAAGTGTGTGGTTCCAGCTCCCCCTGCTAGCTCCCCTCTCTTAAAAAAATGAGTCTGAAATGTAATCAGATTTACTTTAATGAGGGAGGACTGAGAAAATGCATCCTGTGAAAAAGAACTTTGTGGGCAACCCAGGTCCCATACCATAAACAAAATCAAGTCACTCTATATTAGTGTATGGAAAGATTCAGCACAGGAGAAACTCTGTTTCTAACCCCTCCCTATCACAGATTTCTAGCTAACCCATTAAACTGCTTTGTACTCACTCCTGTGCTACCCCTCAAGTAGCTGTATGTGTGCGTGCCTTTACCAGGTAAGAGCTGTATGTGGAAAGCAGCACTAGGTCAGATACAGACCAGATTCTGAGTGCCATCATTTCACTTTGAGATGGTTTTAGGTCCTTTGCTGAAATATGAGTCATTTTAGAATCACTGAGCTAAGAACTGTGTGGGTTTTGTTGGTTTGGCTGTTTGGTTGTGTGCATCTTTAAGGCATTTGGACATTAAGTGTGATGCCAACTGTGGCAGTATTATTAACATTTTAAGTGGCTGAAGACTGCATGTAAACGTTTAATGATGGGATACATATGTAGGTATCATCAATAACTCTTAAAATGGTTTATAACTCTACCAAGCTTGTTCAGACCTAGTTTCTTTTTAAGGTGAGATTCTCAGGCAATGAAGTTTGAAGACTTCATGTAAATAAAACTTGTGAACAGAGGAACTTTATGAACAAAGCCACTTTGAGAACTGTTCATATAGATAGTAATAGTAATAGGGCATAGTGCAATTTCTTCCAGAAATGCCCCAGTAGCCATACATGTAAGAAAATGAAGAATCAAAAATTAAATTCACAGATTTTGATACTTTTTTTTTTTTTCTTTTTTTTTCTCCAGCACTTCTACCTTTGGGATAGCCATCCGTGTTCTTTCCTCGAAAAGGAACACTTATTATTTCTGCGGAAAAAATATGCCTGCCTTGGCAGAATTTATTCCCAAACTGGTGCATATTTCTTCTAGCACAGGCCTGAAAAGATTGAAGTAGATTTTTTGGGAAGCTGTGTTCTTTCCTCTGCACATGTAAGATTTGTTTTTGCCCCCCTTAAAATTACTAGGAAGCGTCAGGCCAAAAAATGAATGTTCCAGAACATATAAGGCTGTGGCAACTGGGGATTGATCATAAACTCTTTTCCAAACATAACTAATAGTTTAACTGGTGACCGGATATTACCCAGAGAGTATATTTTATTGACTGTGAATTCATTAATAGTTAACTTGTGTGTAGACATTGAAACAATGTGTCAATTCTTCATATTGAATCCTATCTCAGACAAATACAATAAGATGCCATGGTCTGTCGCTTTTTCAACTCAACATTGCTGAGTGTTGATGTCAGGGAAAAGTCCTGCTTGGCTAACAGGGTTTCTAGAGCACTCTGTGTGACTGAAGGAGCTATAGAAAACTCAGAGGCTTTATCTAGACACAAAAGCTGAACCTGCAAAACAGCACAAGAGAAGATTTTGCTGGGATACCTCTTCAGATGACATGCTTTTACTCCTATAACCTGGAGCTTCTCATTCTCATCTTTCTTCCCTGGAAGTGTGGGAAGTCATTGCAAAACTTTATTGCTTTGCAAGGCAGTGAGAGCATGAATTCATGTGTCTGCAGAGATTTGAAAATGCTCAGTGCTAGATGTGACTGCTATTCATAAAGGAGGTTGATTTCTGAATGCTGATGTACCCAGAAGTACATGAAAAATTGTTTATGATTTGGAAGCCTATTGAACACCAGGAGGACAAACACTCTACATCTGTTGAAGGCCAGGATCATTGCCACAAGATTAACAAGAAAGGAAAAAACACATGGCAGCTATCCAGGAAACACAGCTATCAGAAGGTAAACAGAGATAATCAACCAGGGACTCTGAAAAGTTGCCCTACCAACAAAATAAAAGATATGACCCCCTCAGAAGCCTCTGTATCCTAGAAGCATGTGTCTAAATACAAAACAAGTGGAAACATTTGGGACTACGGAACGGTTTTAAGGCCATAGATGAAGTCAGGAGAGGGGCCAGCCCTGGCTGAGTTTTGAGGGTGGGGGTAACTGTGTGGTGTATTTTGAAAGATGACAGAGTGCATTTCTGCTCATGGCAATCCCTAAGGAGAGAGATTGATTGATCATTGATTGATCCTGTGCTTTCCTGCAAGAAGTAACCATTTTTGGACAGGATGTGTGTGATGGTGAGGACAGTAGGGCTTTTCTGCTCTAGCTCCTGAGAACTGGCTTTGCTGAGAGGCATCAAAAAAGGGTGTGGAATAGATTTTCCCACAGTTGTCCAGAATGAGGTCTTAATAATTCAGATTACTTTATGCATACATGTACCTGATGTTAGCAGCTTTAGTGACTACAACTGCAAGTACTCGACTTCATTTCTTTGCAAAGTGGATACTTATCTCCTATCCATTTTGAGACTACTATCAGCAAACAGTTGAGTAAGCATTTCCAGTTTATGGACTTCTACTGTTTCACCTCCTCAGCTGGTGGCCAGCAAGTTGAACTTATGCATGCTCTTTGAGTAACCTCGAAAATGAAACAAGACTATGAAAGTCAATGGGAAATCACTTTCTGACTACAAAAATGTAAACCTTTGTCCTTTTTTTTAACATAGCTGCTCTTTTATTAAAGATCTAATTATTTTTTTTTTTTACATATCAAGTGCACTTTTTATGCATGAAGAGCCCTCTTTAATAGTAAAATAAACACACTAAAGAAAAACCACAACTGATGATTTTAAGAGAATGACTCTATATTGTAGTCAAAGGAGATCTTCACATAGACTTATTCTGAACAAAATGCCTAAGGAGTGCATTGTCATCTTTCACTGAAGCGTGAAAACCTGTAGGCATTATTAAACCTCTCATGATGATCCTTAAGATTACAAGCCAAAAATAAGAAAAGAAAAAAGAAATTTAAAAAAAGAAAAAGAAAAGACAGGGTGGGGAATAAACTTTTCCCTCATGTATTTCTTTGGCTGAGAAGGGAAAGGCAAAAGAATTTGGTCCACTGGATCAGTTGTACAAGAGAAAAGTCTTAATGTCACTGATCACAATGGTTAGGAAAATCAAAGGGCCCAGATATTAGTAGGATCCCTGTGACCTCGTGGCTATTTTGCGGATGCGTGTTATGAATATCTGTTGAAGATAAAGAACTGGATTTTGATTTACAAATGCTTTAGTGGAGCGTTGACTTGTATGGATACATATCTTAAATTTCACACACTTAATGACTGTGGAGCTCCTCAGCAATGCACAGTTTTAAGGATAAAATTCAGTGAGATTTGGTGCAGTTTCTGCTCTGATCATTCATTCATCCCCTCCTCATTACCAATCTCTCAAATTTGCACTAAAGAATGAAGGAAGGATTTGTGACGAACTGGCAGCTGCCTCAAGGTGCTTTGCTATTCCAAACAAGTCTGACTCTGTATAAATCTTTGGAGCAGTAATGCTCCCATTCCTGATTAATCTTTCCTC
>JAPSGF010000050.1:5284002-5409296 GCA_035772895.1 Perdix hodgsoniae
TCCTCTTTGAAACAAGCCATAGATAGACGGATTAAATGTAGCTGTAGACGCTTTTTTCAGCGTATTGGGATTGTTGTGTTAAACTGAGGCATTGTGGTCTAATTCCACAGATATTCATATGCCACGGCTCTAGCTGTTATTCTGGGCACAATGCAATTTTGTAGGTATTGCAATATTGCAACATTAAAAAAAAAATCACACCTTGGCCTGGCTGAATCATTTAAGTTAACTGCTTACTGTTTTAGTAGTAGCCTTCATGTAGGGAAAGAAAACATAATTCATTCACAAAACATGGAAAATGATGCCCAGATATACATTTGTTGTAGAAGAACTGTGACTATAATGAATGCATTCCCACCATTTGATACTGCACTTGTATTCAGACTCATTGTTTCTACCTCCATAGTATTCTAAAGTGCTACCTTCATTCTTCTTCTACATAACCAGTCTAGAAGTGCCTTTGCTCCTTGCCTTACTCACTTTCAGCAACAGTACCTTTCTGATTTTCTGGCTTTCAGAGAAAAACAAAGTCTTTTTATTTCTTTATCTACTGCTGTTGTGAAATCATTGCTATGGTATCCACATCCTTGTGCAGGATTCTGGATTGTAACAAACTATGCCTGCTACATTTTTTGCTTTGAATACTGAAAGCGTTTCACTGTCTAAAAATGTTGGGTTTGGTTTTAGGACTTATTCAATATTTTCTGGACAGATTCTGAGTCATCTGTGTGCGATGGATGATAGTTTACTACAGAAAACAGTGTGTCTGCAGTGTCTACGTCACATATGTGTAATGTATAAAGGCCAACCAATGTGACAAGCACAGTGAAAGCTGTTTCTGGGGCTCAAGGCTTTTAAACAGTTAGTTATGGAAGTCAGAACAGTATAGCAGGCCTGGGAACTGATTCAGCTCTAGACTGCATCCTCCTGCCTACCTAGTAGTCTGATTTTTTGCCATGGATTCTGCCCAAGCTTCCCTTTTGAAGTGACACATCCTGGTGCTCAAAGACCTTTCCAGGGAAGTTTCAGCAGGGAGGAAATAGGAGAATATAACATCTCATAAACTCCCTATGACTCCAGAACAAGGCCCAAAGGCTATCATTACTGAAATGCATACTGCTAGCGTCATTTCCAAGAGAGGATCTCAATTTATTGTGTGCTGGGAGTTTCTAGGGTCAGCTCCATCCTGCTATGTAGTATAACAATGCGTCAGTTGCACAATAGGAGTAACCTCACAGTATTCATGTGTCACTTCAACAAGACAGCAGAAAAAAATGCTCATGTAGCTACAGGGTGGTTTGGCTTTCCTGACATTGAATTCTTACATGGCAGGCATCAGTTCTTTAATGGGAGAGACTTTTGGAATGAAAACAAACTCATTAGTAGCAACCAATTACAAGTCTGTGTTCCCTGCCCTTGACAAACTTCTCTGTTTCCCTGTGTTGTTGTTTTTTTTCCCTCCTTCATTGTCATGTCACGTCAGAGCTGATTATAAGAGAAGGGCCTTTTGCAGAAGACCATTACATGGGTGGGCTTTGGGCTGCTAAGCTTCACCACTCTTCAGGAGATCACAAATCTCAATCTCACTGTCTTCATCCTTTCCCTAAGACAATGAAAACCCTGAAGTGAAAGCCCTGTGGTAAATCTTTTAGCCCCGAGTGTTAATTCATGGATTCTGAGATGGAAGGAAAAGCTCTTATTTCACAGTCAAAGGCCAATCAAAAAGCAGTTTCTATTGTGTTGTAAAACCAAGGGCCAAATACAGTTATCCCTCTATGTGACAAAAGTGTTCCTTAGGCTTTTGCATCATAAACGCCCAGCAAGGCTTGTATGTCATAATTGCTGATCTCTCGGGATGTGCCAGACCTGTTTCAGCTCACCACCTGATACTGAGTAACATCAGAGAAGCAGGTAGCTCTGCCTGGAGGCTGCCATCCCCTCACAGAGATCTTGAAAGCAGAAATGGCGAGACAATATCAGAAGCTCCGGAACAGAGGACGCTCCCAGCAGAGGCAAAGAGGCAAAGGCAGGAGACAAAGAAGGAAGCAAAGCAGGAGGACAAGGACAAGAGGTACTGTCTTTCAGGCTGAGTGATGGAAAGGTTGTGACAAGATGAGACTTTCTGAAAAATCCTGGTGAAACCACAGTGCTGCAGGGACTATCGTGTGACTAGCCATGGAAATCTCTTTTTGGCTCAGGGATGATCCTGACAAACTGGGAGAAGCTCTTGAGTTCCTCGAGGGTAAAAGCCTTGCAAAGAGATCTTGACAGATTAGAGGTCTGGGCAATCACCAACTGCATGATGTTCAACAAGAGCAAGGGCTGGATTCTGCACCGGAGAAAGGGCAGCACTGGCTCTATGTGCAGAGTGGGGGATGAGAACCTGAGAGTTCCCAGATGAGAGAGATCTGGGAGTTCTGGATGACAGCAAGTTGTATTTGAGCTGGCAACCTGCCCTGGCAGCCAAAAGGGCCAACAGTCTCCTGGGGTGCACTGCCACTGGGCAAGGGAAGGTTTGGTCCTATCACCTTAAGTATTGTGTGCAGGTTGGGCACCACAATATAACAACACAAAACTATCAAAGAGCTATCAAGTCTCCAATGAAGGGCTATGAAGATTGTGAAGAGTCTAGGGGGACAGTTGTATGAGGAGCAGCTGGGTTCCCTGCATTGGTTCAGCGCAGAGCAGAGGAGCTGAGGGGAGCCCTCATGGCAGCTGCAGGTCCTCACAGGGAGTGGAGGGGCAGCAATGAGCTCTGCATTCTGGGACTTCAACACTGGAGCAAACTGGACAGTTAACCCTTGCCATTAATGCCCTTTTGTAGATTTTTGGCAAAGTGTTTCTCATTCTTGCTTTCTTACCTTCTCTTTCACAGTGGGCAAGAAATACCATTACAGAAGACGAGTGTTTTACTGAGATCCTGCCTCCTCTGCTATATGTTGCAGCATCAACTGCATGACAAACAATCCTGCTTTCTGAGAAGCCTGGAATAGGAGCAGCCAGTTAACATGCAATAAACAGGCCTGGATGCATTTTGTTTCCTTTAATTTTACTTATTTATCGTGTGTGCGGTATCCCTGGAATGTTATCTCAGACTCCTTCGTGTTGGGTGCAGATAGAGAAGTTCTTCATTGTCTAGGACTGAGAGGATTTATTGAAAAAGGAGAAATAAATGATTAAGGCTTGTCTTCCTGCAGCTATTCAATCACAGTCTGAAAACAAAACTATCATTTCCCAAGATGCTATAAATATTTTACTTGTTATTCTGTTGATCAGCTAATTATTGCACACAGTATAAACACCTGAGATGCACTGCTTCTTTAATTTCCCTTATCCAGGAAAGGCCAGTTTTATCTGTTTCAAGAATGGCTTTCACATTCAGGCAATAACATATGTTAGGATCAAGACAGTGATAGTTAGTTCATGACCTTCTAAGTAAATTGCCAGCTGGTGGAGGCATAAAGAAAGGAGTGTTGGAACTGATCATGTTAAGTCAACTCAGAATCTAAATTTCTCCTACCAGGGCCTGTCTCACGCAGAGCAGAGGATACCCGAACAGCTGTTTTCCTATCTGCTTTGCAGGACTTGCCACTGAGAGTCCCTTTGCTCTCTGAGGAATATAATGCAGTACCTTGCAATTCAGGAGATCACTGCAACAGGATAACCAAATCTTCCTTATCACAAGGAATGAAGCTAATAAAGCACCAATTTAAAAAATAAAGTACAGCAGCTGAGAAGGCACAAGCAAAGAAGTTCCCCATCACTTCCTATCATCACCTGTGATTTATCAGAAGTCTGTTCATAATCTGCAGGAGAGCAGGACTGAGGGCCTAAGTACATGGAAAAGTGCACCAGCTCTTTGGCTTTCTCTTTATCCTTGGCCAGCTAGGACTCACATGTGGACAAAAATTTGACAAGAATGTCAAGGCAAGAATATGGCCAAGGTTAATGAGCATGTTGTGCTCAGCAGCATGACAGGCATGGTCATGTTATAAGATGTTGCTCTCAGTTGGCTCTAAGGCTGCTCAGATGAAGTGGGAGAGGGGTGCATGGACATATGAGGAAAGATGTTCTACCCACAGCAGCTTATCTGAGATACATTTTGTCAAGAAGTGACACCATGACACACATTCCTCCAAACAATTGTGACAGGAAAGCCCTGCCCAGCAGTTCTTACTCTGTTTCCTCTTCTTTCCCTCTCCCTGGATTGGGCATCACTGCCCCACAGCAATGGGGCATGTGGGTGTGGATATCCTGCTGGGAGAGTCCACGTTACACCCCACCAAAGTCAAGAAGACCTCTGTCACTCCAAAAACCATTGACATCACTAATGCAGCTCCTGAAGGTCAGATGGAGTCAGAGGACAGATGGAACTCCTATCCCAATCCTGTTCAAACACTTAGTAGGGAACTTTGTTAGATTTTGGCATCAGTCTTTTGGCTATTCTCTCCTTGTGTGTGTGTATATATGTGTGCTTGTATGTAAGGAGTGAGCCATACTGGTGCTTTTTAGAACTGTTCAGTTCCGTGCTTTTTTTTCTTCTTTTTTTCTTCTCCTTTTTCATAACATTATTACTCCATTAATATTTCTGAAAGCCAAGTCTTACTCCGATGGGCTCTCATGATTACAGATTAAATGCTGCAGAGGAGATGACAGTCCTCACATGTACCAATGAGTCAGTGAATTCCTTTGTGAAGCCTAAGTCCATCCAGATGTTGACCTCAGCTCTAATGCTATGTTCTTTGCCTATTTTCCTCTCGTATTGCTGGGTCTACTTAAGATGGGTATGACGTGACCATCAGTGAAGAAAGGCAGGCTCTCTGAGAGGGTAAAATGTTTTGCTTTCTACAATAGGATTGTGAAGCTCTTTCCACTGCCGTAATTCTTGGCTGTTGCCCTACAAATGCTTGTCTTGCAACTATTATTGCTCACTTGGTACTGTTTGCATTGCACATGCATAAATGTCTACAGGCGATCTAAATATGAGACAGTTACTTTGTGTGGATCTAATTCAGAATCTCAGGCTTTTTCTACAGAGCCAAAGAGGAACACAGAACTATACCAGTAAGCAGACAGTACAGAAAAGTGTGGACCTATCTGCAAATGTTCTGTTTGCACAGTCCAACAGCAGTATTTTCACTAAATACAAAAGAGAAAATTGTAGTCTGCATAGCCAGATTCTCCCAGCAATTTTTCTGTTTCTTTGCTTTCCTTTACAAGCCATTACTTAAAAACACACTTTCTAACAGTTGCTGGGCTAGATCTTCCCTTGCTCTGAGTGCTGCTGGAGTGCATGCATGACAGAGGACCAGAGGTAGGAATACAACCCTGCTGCTGCACAGGTTTTAGTGAAGGTCCAACAGGAAATGAGAGTAGGGCCAAGTGAATCATTTCTGGGCTCCTCCTTTGCCTTCCCCACCCTTCTGTGTGACACAAGCCACCTTTTCATGATACAGATCAGCAGACCTGGATATTTTTCCAGGACTTCAATATAACCAGGTTTCTGGAATAAAACCTCAGGAAACATTTGCTCTATCAACTTCCCTCCCAGCTGTGGGACACATTCTTATGTGGTCCTTTGCTTTTCTGTTGTGGCATTCAGCCTGGGGGCGCAGCATGCGTAAACAAGGATTCCCTCAGCCCAGCTTGTCCAGCTATGTTCAACCAAATGGAGGAACTCCCTCAGGAAGTCCCTTTCCAGCTGTAATAACAGCCCCTCAGTCCTAACCTGCTGCAGTATTATTTCCTGCTAAGAAGTAACCAGCCCCCTAACGAGGGGATTTTAGAGATGGGGACAGAAGAAGTGGAGCAGAGCAGAGCTGCACTGTTGGTATTCTTTAGTCCGGATCCCCACGTTATTTTGTTATTGGGATTTGCCCACTTCTAGTTAGAGCCTTCATTCCAGAGCTGCTTAGTTTCAGATACTTAACTCCTGGTTGCTTAGGCACACAAAGCCTCCTCTTTCTCAGGTCTCAATGGCTTTCAGTTGCTGCTCACATAACTCTGGTTGCACCAAGAATTGCCTTCCTGAACTTCAGCAGCAGAGACAGTGTGTTCTAGACATCCAGATTTCTGGTTTCAGAGATAACTTTGCTTCCCTGTCACAAAATTGTCCTTTAAGCTGAGGGAAGGTAGAAGAAGTGTCAAGGGCAGGGACACCTGGATGTGCAGTGACAAATCTGAACCAGAGGCAGAAAAAAAGCTTCAAGTCTCCAGAGCCTCAGCCTTGAGCCCCTTCTGCCTGGTTGTACTGAGTACATCAGGAGGCAGCTGTTAAGAGGCTGGATTGCTGGTGACTTGAAATACAGGACACAGTGAACACAAACTGGTGTCTCTCTGTTTAGTTTCCTCTATAAAACCCTATTTCTACTCTCTTATCCCTCCCTCTCTTGTTTCATGCCAGAAATACATAGATTTACTTGTAACAAATTGCACCAGGATCAAAACAGCTGTATCTAAATTTATGGCCTAATTTTTAAACAAGAGTCATTTCCTGCTGTTTTGCCTGCCTCCTGAGTCAGTCATGTACACTTCTACACACTGCCAGACATGGGCAATTCTTACTGAGATGAAGCCTTCCAAGCCAGAGCCAGTATGCCTTTCAAAGGCCAAATCTTTTAGTTCTTACTCAAGCTTTTAACTGTGATGATCCAGACAAGGTTTTCTCATGGCCCCTATGTTACAGCTCTCCTTATGTTCTTGATTGCATTTCAGATGCAGAAAGAGTGACAGAGGCTACTTTACAGTGCTTTTCAGAGGTGGTGTTGGGATGAATTTGAATAATTCGTTTATTTGATTAGCTTATACTGAGATGCTCCAGAGCTGGTAACAGTTCTCATTATATACTGGCTGTAGAGCACACTGCAAAGAGGATCTGCTCTGTCTCATGGCAGAAGACAGCAAAGATATGAAAGGAATTCAAATACTTAAAAAGGCGGTATACAAATAGCCATAATCCCTCCTCCTCAACACCGTACCTTGACAGTACCGGTTTGAGAATCAGCAGCACTTTTACACTAAGCTAGCTGTCTTGCTTAGCCAAGGACAGAAGGCAGAAGGGAAGGATCCTCCTTCCAGCCAACTCTCTGGCTGTTTATTTTCAATCTCAGAGGCTCATATCACATGTGGAACTTTCTCAGTCCTGGGTTTTGGTTTTGGATTCACAGTGCTCGAGTACAGAGATGGTTATTTTACCATCCCAGATTTGCACTGGGGTGAACTGTGGCTTTAAAATTCAAACAAACAAACCTACCATCTTCATCCTTCTTGCACAGGGTCATCTCCTTTCAAGGATATTTTAAAAATAATTATAATTAATGGTAAAAACTGCAGCACTAATGTAGAACAAATTCCACAGGGACAAGCAGTAGAGCAGCCTCCTCCTAGCAAAACTTTCTAGACGAGTATGAAGAAAACACAGCTTTGCAGACATGCATGGTCAGACACCAAGCTTCTCAACCAGTGAGAGTCCTGGAAATCCCCTGGGAGACCAAGCCCTGGTTTCCTCACTGGAATAAAACACATGAAGGGGACACTCACAATTTAATGCATTCAGCTCCAGGTGCCAGATCAAACTGTGGCATCTGTGTAATCCCTGCTGAAAGGCAAAGCAAAGAGCTACCTGGAGGATCTCCAAAGCACTGGATAAGATGCATCCTCTCAAACAAAGGTCAGCCAAAGTTGAGGGAAGGCCCCAGATCTGTGCCAGGTGGGAATAAGATGATCATAGAAAGGTACTAGTTTTCTCTAGAAGTCCCTCTGAAGCAAGATGGGAGAGATGGGTCAGAATGGGAGAAACTTATCCTGGAAATACTCCTTTCTCCAGGTGGAGAAAGAAGAGCCTTTTCACTGTATTTTATTTCATTTTTTCCTCGAGTTTTTCAAGTGTTTCTGCACCTCTTTTCTCAATGCTTCCTCTCCAGGAGGGCTGATCCTCAAACTCTCAGGGTGAGATTTGCCTTGGATGGTATCGCTCCTGACAACTGGCAGGTTCTGCAGCTTTGAATTTTCCCACTGCCCTCATTTTTCAAGGCTGAACTTCCCACCTCTGATGAATTCAGGCTTGAACTTCATGTAAATGCACCTTGCAGTGATTCACTCACACCTCAGTGGAGGATTTCTTAGCCTTTGCTGAGTTGAGATGTGTTTTGACTGTGCTCTGATCAAGTCCTCTCTACCCTAGTTGTATCGAAATATCTTTAATGCACAGTAACTGACATCAAGGAGGGAGAACCAAACAAGTCATGGCAGGCTTTGGATTGGAATGGTTCAGTTGTAAATACTTATACATATTCCAAAACAGATACAGCTCTGCATCACTATGGTGACAAAATCCCTTCCCATGTTCCTCAACTACAGAAAATAGATCAAACAAAGGACAGAGGTCTACTTACAGCTCCAGGGGCTCCGGAGGTGGCACATTCTTCTTCACCAACTGTGTGTGGATAAAGAACAAGATTGAAATTCAATCCTCAACGTATTTTCCACCTTTCCAGTCCCCCTACACCCCTCAAAAAAAAAAATAAAAAAATCAAACAACACCGAAACAAAAAAACAAAATTCATCCACCTGCTTTGCATACAGCCAAGAGACTGATGTTATTTTTTCCCACACCTTGACGTTGGTTGGTTTTGATTTGTCTAGCATTATGCAGCTATAGGATGTAATGCTACCAGGTATCCTGAACTTGTTTCAGTAGGAGACAAAAGCTCAGTATCTTTATTTTGGGGAATTCACTACCACTTTCTCAAGCTCATACTCTCCCTAATATTGCCAAGTAATAACTGATTAACAGCTATTGAGGCAGACTAGAAAATATTGTGAGATCTGAGAGAAAAAGCAGCCTTTTTTTTTTAATAGCACTATTCAAAACGCATTTGGTAGCACTTTGATATTTAAGTTGCTTTTCTATACATCACCAGTATTTTCTCACAAATCCTGATGCCCATGTGAATGGACAATTTATAAAGAAAACAGAGATAACTTGGTAGCAGCAAGGAGTCCAGGAGCTGAGGCCTTTAGATGCAAGCTGTAACTTTACCATGAGGTAGTTGCTAAAAAGATCACTCTTATAGCAAGACCTGGGAAATGGATAGGTAGAAAGAGAGAAGAAAGGAAGAGAGCTAAGGTGGAACACAAATGGCATGAGAATGCGGAAGAAGCAGTGCACTGTAGGAGGAGGGAGGCTTTTCAGTCCATCACCAACAGTGGCACCTGTCCCAGTCTTGAGCTTGCTTGGGTTTCAGTGGCTTGTCTTACTACTGCGGCTTTGGGAAGAACAGCCTGTTTACAGGAAACAAGTTGGATGTGTTTCCCATAGCCTCACTGGGCCAGGGTGGAGGCAAAAGCTGGCTCTTTCTGCTGCTGAGAAAGCCCCAGATTGCTGGGGAGTGTGAGCATTGCAGTTCCTTTCTTCCCACCCCTACCTCCTTCCTCCAATGTCAGACCTTCCCCAGCCTCAGCTGCATGGGTGTTAGGGGTTGTTATTGTTCCCAGAAGGGCTGCAGGATCCCTGGAAGCTGCTGGGCCATACTGTGGCTAAGTCCCTGTGAACCATCCCCCAACTAATTTTACCCCCCTTACACTGGACAGAAATTTCATGAACGTATGTGGACTTGTGAGGGATAGTAGCGACGACAATAAAAGCATGATGTTGCACCACATCTTGGCAGAAATGGCTCAGAAGGACAAATCAAGCAGCCTCCCTTTTCCCTCAGCAGTGTTGCTCTGTGTTCCCATGCACACTTGCCTCCGGGTCATGCTGAGGACTAAACAAAAACCTGTGCACCTTTTTCTTAATAGCAAGCACAGGAGGTTATCATTCCAGTCTTGAAAACTGGGGCTGTAAGCAGAGGAAGGGGAGACATATTTTGGAAGAAACAGATATTTAAAATACATCATATTTATTCTATTGGCCTTTTCCTTACCTCCCCTTTAGCTTGTAAAACTCCTGCTGCCTCCCTTCCTTTTCAGCCAAATGTTTGGCTTGTTCTTCCCAGTACATGGCATTCCCATCATACTGTCCCAGCAGCTAATAACCTGCCTCACAAAGTTTAAAGAGGAGATTGTGGGCCAGCTTCCGGCCTGGTCTTTGCCACAGCTATTGCTTGACTTGTATGTAGCAGCATGTATTGGATGGAACTCCTACTCCTGATGAACTAAGGGTGCCAAACCACATGAATCTGGGGTTTAGCAAAGCCTGATGACTTTGAGCTGGAGAGGCAGGGAATGCCAGGGGCAGCAAGCTCCAGCACAGTGAGTTTGTCACTGGCAAGGAGTAGCTGGCCCTAGAAAAAGGGAGATGCCCCACTTAGTCATCACCCACCCGCTGGTAGCTGGAAGGCACTCTTGTAGCATCCACTGCTCAGTGAGGCACAGCTTAGGTCAAGAGAGGTGAGGGTTGTTCCTTGAAGAGCCACTGGCCCAACCCAGCTACATGTTCTACACTACCCACAAGCCTGCCAAGCTGCCAAGAGTCAATAGGGAATAAGCTTAAAGGTGTAATGGTGTTTACTTGGTGCAGGTCTAAAGCCATTGGGGATGGAGGTAAATGGTTAATACGTGGACCCAGACATACATTTCAATATGTGACTGCACAGAAGATGTTGCATACTGACAGGAAGAAAATGGTAAATGGAATGCTCATCCATAACTTATTGCATGACTTAATATATCTTCATATTCCAGTTATTGCCAAGAGTTCAATTTTAATAATGAACTAAATATGTAAGACACACCAAATTTATTTATACACAAAACGGTGAGCTTCCCTGTTACCAAAAGTGAAGCACAACAAAAAGGGATGAAAAACTTTTCAGGTATTATAAAAGTATATCCTGCAGTCAGGAGATACATGAAAAGGAAGTTGCTTCCTACAAGCTGTTGTCAAACTCTTTACTCTCAGCCCTGTAAAAATATGTTTTGGAAAGATCCATCTGAAGGAACATGGTATAAAGAAAGTTTTGAGGTGAGAATTCATAGATATGAAAAAAATGAATTCTGGTGGAATTTAGTTTACATATGGACTGATTAAGACTAACTTAAGAGTACATTCAACTGGTTTGGACTCTTCTTCAGCTCTCTTAGTGAGTTCTCCAGAGCAGAGATATCTCTGTGTTAACTGCAACAATCCTAATAGCAACAAATATTTAATTGGAAGTTCACATGGCAGCCTAATGACCAGTTTGATGCATTTTGATCTCTTGTCACATGTTAACCCTCAATGGGAAACAAAATTCATAAGATAAAAGGAGTAAGGACCACATCACCAGAGCCAGAAACACGTGCATTTCTTTGTAATTGCATTTGTGCATTGAACTGCACGGGTTGCAGATGCCTGCCAATATGTGTCTCTGCCTCCCCATCACTTCCACTTCAACAAAAAGGTCTACAGTGCCCTCTTTTATTCAAAGGCCTTTAAAAATCACCCAGGATACACCATGGCTACAGACCTAACCTATCCTTCCCTTGGGAAAGTGCTAGACAGACCCTGGCAAGGTACATTGTGCGATGGTCTTCTAACTTTACCCCTTCATATACCCTTTTATTGTCCCCAAGAAAAACAGACTCATAAAATGCAACTCATTAAATGTCCAAGCACTGATAGACACTAAACTAAGCCTGTGCTATTTAGACTTTCAAATTTCACATGGTATTAAAAAGTTTACAGGACACTTGATCCTCTTTAATTTTGCAAAACAACCTTTTGGGTCCCGATGTTATAAACCAGTGGTGAAAGTGAATTAAAGGAACTCAGATTTTATAGTGATCCATGTTACTAGGAGTTGCGCCTTAACACTTCAAGACTTGGCCTAAAGGTAAAGAAGCAGTAGCTTTTACAGACTTCTTTCCAGCTGAGAGAGGCTGGCAAGGTACAGAACTAAATAATCCAATGAATGCCATTCCAAAATGTACTGGGTCCCATGAATAATTTGAGGCAGATTGCTCAGAAACCTCTAATGATTTTTTTTTTTTTTTTTTTTTCCCCCCAAAGTGCACATCAGGAAAAGTGAGAGAAAGGTCTTTCTAATTTAGTCATACGGATCTGATTTTGAGGCTGTTAAGTAATACCAAAAGGGAAAGATTTTTCCTTAACTGTGCTGAAAGCATGGAGACAGGTACTGCAAATCCCCTTTTCACAGAGCAGAAGTCACCCTGAGCATCACAGATTTCTCTCCGTCTCACAAAATACATAGCTGTTCTGCCAGGAGCGCTCAAAAGTTTGTTAAGGATAAGAATGTGTAATGCTATCATAGCTGAGAGAACTTTAGGCATGATGCAACCTAGTAATGTGATCAGAGAACATGTGGCCTGCCTGATTCCCTCAGTTGGTTTTAATGTTTCCCCCGCTATTGATCCATGTGGACAAGAAAATTGAAACAACAGTTGTAAGACATTTGTGAGGGACTTTGCCCACATGAGAGTGAGATTTGATGAATGTGCTGAAAGCCATTATTAGAAACCTTCAGAGAAAGAGATGCTACCTACCACAAGCTCTTAAAAACAGAATTTTATGATCATAGATAGGATTGGTTCAGCAATCTAACGTGAAGAGTTATTGGGCAAAAAAAGAGATATTGCAAGAATAAATTTTTTTCAATAAGCATCGGGTACTGAAGATGGGTATTCAGTGCAAGGTGGCCACGCTTGTATTCCCTCTTTGTTCATTAAGCTTGCTAATTTGAAACATGGGTCTAACATTGCTGATGTGTCCAAAGAGGTGGAGAGCAGCTCGATGCATCAAATGCCATGAGGTGTCAGAGACTAGATGCTACTAAGAGCTGAAAAGTGCTGAGGAATGCATGTAGCTTTAGAGATATCTCAGCCTACCAATAGTTCCTGCTTATGACAGAGTAGAAAGTACACATAGTGTCATGGTTCTTGAACGTGGTCCTGGCTTGGTTGGACACAAGCCTGTGGATGTTGATATTACACATCTGAGCTTTTGAGAAGTTGTGGTGTAAGTGATGATGTCCAAGCCTGTGGCATAAGACCAATAATGTAGTACCAAGGAGATGCTATTTATGAACTTGAGAGACTCGGAGATAAAAGTCAATAATCTGACAGGGCATATGTATGTTCATATTCCATCCTGTACATACCTAATGAAACAAACAAAACCTTAAATCATCTTATTTCACACTAAACAAGGAAAACATTGTGAGAGCTTTAAAAATATTTATTGCTTTGTGTTGCTGAACAAAACAGAAAGTGCAGTTTTCTAGTACCCTTGTGCCCAAAGAGTTCAGGGCTGCTTAATTAATTACTTTGTTGATTTTGATGATTAAATGTGTAATATGATCCAAAATGCATAATGCTTAAGGCAGTCTCTGACCTCAGTTTTCACTTAAGAAATTGGACAGCTAAAGACAAGGAGCTCAGGAAACTTCAGAAGTTAAGCCTGTTGTAGGAGTGAGAGGATTTATGGTATAGTTTGGCATTGTATTCACTGTCCAGGAGTTTATCATTGAGAGTTCATCACTGGCTTGCGCTCATGGTGCTGCTGCCTCAAAGTTAGTGCTGGAGCCTGGAAGATGTTGACCATGGAAAAAATACAGGAGCTTGCTACTCTAGGACACAGAGCTTGATTCTTGCCTATAGAGCAGGAACTGGAGAAGGATAGAGGAACTGGAGAAGAAAAGGAAAGTGGCAAAGGGGAAGTCTTTGCAGGCTGCCCTACAAGCATGGCTTGGTTAGGGCTGCAGCAATTTCCAAACGTAGAGCAACTGAGGGTAGCTCTTCCCCAACTTCTACTGACAGAGGCTTTGAAGGCTTTTGCCTTTTGGTATGAGTAGTAAGCCTGAAGTAGAGTGAGTTAACAGTGGTAAATCTGGCAGTATTATCACAAATTACAGGGGAGTCAAAAGATTGAAAGTCAAGTGAAAAGCAAAAATCATTATCTTAAAAATCTTTACTCCTAGTCCTGTTTTTTTAAGCACAAAGGTGACCTTCAGAAAAGGTCCAAAAGACAGAAGTCTTAGTCATTCAGGTGAAGTACACACGTTAGCACTGTGCTTCAAACTGATGATTACCTGCACCGCACCCCACAAAAGGCCAGGAGTAGCAATTGGGCAGATCAATATAATGGAAAAGGCATTACAACAGAGGTATGATGACAAAAGGATTGACACAATAGAAAAGTGCTACAAAGGAAGAAAAGATTGCTCACCTGTATTAGAAGATTCCAGGTTTGCAGGGGAAAGCTCCACCAAGATGGGACCTCCAGAAAGAGAAGCTTCCCCAGTAGCAGTCAGCCCTTAAATGAGATCTGAGAGGTGCAGCCAGGCTCCATCCCTTTCAGTCATACAGGTGAATTGCCTTCACTGGGGCTCTCAGGGCTGATCAGGTCTTTTCCTCAGGTGCTCAATCAGCGGTTCAGGCTGTGCCTCAGCAGTTCCTATACATCATAGTTCACAAATGCACATTTTATGCCTTTCTCTTTGTATTGTAACAGAGTTGTAGTGCCCTGAACAAAGGCATTAAGGATCAGTCATTGGTCAGTGGACTAATTCAGCAACCCCTAAGAGAGAAGATGACTTCAGGTGACATCCACAACACAGGTTACCAGGTGTGAGATTACAAGCTAACTTGGGACTGAGCTCCAAAACATCTGCCAGTAAGGGGGGTCATAGCAAGGAGACAGCTCCTAGCTGGGAACTGTGAGAACCTTTCCCTGAGCAACCACTGTCCCAGACCCTCATGTGGACAAAAGAGAAAAGTCAGGCCTGGAGGTGCTGCCAGAAGGGTAACATACCTAATGTGAAAGCACATTACAAAGGCTGTAATGCTGAGCTAGCAACAACCTCTCTCTAGTAGCAGTGGGAACCCCCTTCTGCTTTATTTTGTGAAGCATCTTTCATATCTTCTGCCAAAGACTTCAGGCGACAGCGAGTTTTGCAAGGAGAAGAGTTATAATAAGCCAAATCTTGGCTTGGAGACTGCCAATAGTCAGTGTAGTCTGTTACAGTGAAAGGTCATCTGCAAAGACATTACCAACACTCATTTTCAACCCCACATTCTGGACCAAACATTCTGAGAAAGGAGAAGACCGTTGGGCTGGGTCCAAAGCCTGAGGAGAACTTGTAATTAATCTTTTAGTAATTCTTTTCCCACCCTAAATATTCCACATTTCCTGCCTCACTTAACTCTTTCCAAAGTATCATTCTGCAATGTCACAGTTGCTGAGCTTGACACAGAGCAGAGACCACTGGCAGGAGCACCGCATGCCAGATGGCCTTCTGAGTGCTACCCTTAGGCTCCTCTTATGGGCGATCGCTTTTGCTGTCACAACTGCTGCTTTCCAACACTGTGTTAGTGATTGGTCTGAAATATTCATCTTCCCCTTGAGCTTCAGTGGAATAACTGCCTGGCAGTTACTTTAGTTACCTTTCCTGGGCAGTTAGTTTACCATCCTCTTACTTACAGACAGGCACGTTTTTAAGAACAGGTTAAACAAGACGGTGCAACAAAGTTCATCAGCACAGAGCCAAGCACCTAAACCTGTCTTCCAGGGTATCTAGCAGGCACAGCAATTATAGTGTATTTTGAAATAAAAAGTGTAAACATACTTCCAAATTTTAAATATTCTTAACATCTGCTTTCCTTTGCAGCACCGAAATCTGATTTTCCACCAATTTCTCACTTTCTGCATGGCTCTTTTCTAATTTTCTGTTCCCTTGTGAGGGACATAAGAAAAGAATGCATAACATGGCACCCCCCACTCTGATCCTCTGCTATAGCATGGATGACTGCTTCTTGATCCTCACATTATGGGTTCAGTTTTTGCCTTAATGGGACCAGAAACAAAGAAATGAAAAAAAACCAGCCTGTCCTGATTTGAACTGTAACCACAGCCCTGGCTCCCCCTCTGGGCAGCGAGCCAAGCAGACAGGGGTGCAGCATGCTCATCTCCCAGTTTGTCCCTTTCTGTTTCAAAGAATTTTAAACAGATCTGTTCACAAAGGAAAATGGGTTAGGATGCCACTATGGAGGCTGGAAATGAGACCTTATGGTCGGTCCTGGCCTGTACATATGACTTGTGATGGTATGACGGCAGCTGTGAAACCAAAGGGAGAAAAATAATGGGAGAGAGGGCACCCAACAAGAGTCATCTGGGTCCATTCCCGATAGCCAGGAATAGGGAGTAGTTATCGCTCCCTACTGCCCAGGAGTGGCCATCACATGAGTGGCCATCTTCTCTCTAGATACCTTATCTCCTCCTTGTCCTAGAGGATCTTTGAGATCAAACTACCAACCAGCAGTCAACTTTGTTAAATTCCCCCTTTTTTAATGTCAGTAAAGTTACTTTCTAAAGTATTTATCTCTGCTTTGCAGCTATTTGGATCAAAATACAGATTGATCATCTGGTTGTAAAAGGTCAAAGATTTCTTTGTCGAGTAATCCTTTGACTTTGCAGGGTGATGCTGTTTGCTGGGAGCAGGTGCTGACTCTGCTCTGAAGGAGATAAAATGGACCTTGATGTGGTTTGGTGGTTCCTGGGCTGTACTTCATACTGAGGTACTTTGGCAAGGTAGATGAATGCCTTAAACCTGCTGTAGAAAGGACTGAGGCCCCTCAGGCTACTGCAGGAATGCATTCTGCTGGAATGGAAAAGGAAGGGATGAGCAAAAAGGAGTCCATGTTTTCAAGTCCCTGAAAAGAAGCATTTTTCTCTGTAGTGAAAGGAAATAGCAAACGTACAATGTTATCCTAGTAAATAAAATGGGAAAGAGGGAACTAGTGGGATGAGATTACTGGAGGCGGCTTGTAAAGCTGTCGGCTGCGTCCAGCCTTTTCAAGGAACTTCAAAGTTCCTTGACACTGCAGACAGCTTTTGCTACCACTAGTTCTACTTGTCAAAGCACAGCTCAGTGACAGATCCTTTAAGGTGAGAGAAGGGTTTGAAATGATGGATAATACTTCCACCACCTTTCAAAACCTGGGGAAAGGCTCCAGAAAGAAAGGTATGGCAGTTTCTTTAAAAAGAGTTAAAAGAATTCCTATTGACTCCTTCTGGGCAATTTTGCCTTCTTCTTCTTCTTCCTTCTTTTTTTTTTTTTTCTTTTCAAATCCAGTGAAATATTTTGAGTGAATTTAATGCAATCAAATGTTGTATAGTCAAATATTGGGCAATCTTCCCAAAGATACTACTCCAAAAGTACCTTTGCTCAGATTCTCAGCTATCTTGTGCCAGCTTTGTAACAGATACGTGTTTTCTCTGTGGGTTTGCTATCCCTCTCCATGCACCTGCAACCAGAATGTGCTTTCTTGGGTCTCTCACTGTAACAGTATTTTCAGTGTCTTCTGCAGTCTGAGGTTAAAAGTGCTCTGCTAGAAACTGAAGTTATGATGAACAGCAGGCAAAGTAGCAAACTTCAGAGAAGAAAACATCAGAATCTCTGCATGGGTGTATACCAAGCTGAGTGCAGAACATGCTCTGGAAGAGGACCAGATCACATTTCAGACAGTTCGTGCTCTGAAGACACCTTATGCTGACCTCAACCTACCCAGCTGTGAGATACCTCCCACACCCATATGCCACTCTATGGACTCCCTCCAGTCATGTCACACCCTCTGCAAATCCAGCCTTGAGTTACAACATCGTCCTTCTCTTTGAAAACAAACAAGGTGCTGTCAAGGGCAGAGAGAACATAGCCTCATATTATAAAACGGGGGATGAAAGCGTATTTTCAAGAGATGAATGCTGTGCAAAGAGCTGAGTACAGCCCAGGGATACAGTGTAATTTTAAGAAACTGAGGATAATGAATGAAATATCTATTTGTCTCTAATCATTTGTGGCACATGGCTCTGTGACAAAGTCAGGGGTGGACTAAAAGTGCGTGAGTTCTGGTCTTGTCAAAATGTGTTGTGGCACTTAGGGACATGGTTTAATGGACACGGTGGTGACGGGCTGATGGTTGGACTGGATGGTCTTAGAGGTCTTTTCCAACCTTAATGATTCTATGTTTCTGTGATTCTCTGTACAGGTCAGGGAGAGAAACAGAACTGGAGTCGGGACTAGGATGTCATAAGTTTTTATAATAAAACCAAACAAATCTAGAGCTCAAATCAGAGACTGATCCAAATTCTGCCATTTCCATGGGGGACAAAACCAGGTAATTCAGAGATGCACAAGAAAGGAGCTAAGTGAAATTTTCTGAAGCTAAATAAAGATATGATCTCTTAATGGAGCCAAGAAGTATGAGTTATGCAGGTGATCTGTCTCAGTATTTTATGGTGATGTGTGTAATAGCAGCTAGGGGACTGAAAGATTTCTTCATTATTTTTTTCTCTTTTAATCCCAAGCACTGTTCTCATTCATCCTGAGTTATTATCCCAGACACTGAAGACTTCACAGAAAAGCTATCTTCCTCAAAAATTTGCAAATGGACTTTGTAGAGGACTGAATGATTAGCCTAGCCTGCTGCCGAGACCAGCAAATTCCTTTCTTGTAAGGATGGCACATTCCATAATGAATAGCAAGGATGATCTGTTCAATGAGCCATTTGTCAAGTAAAGGCTCCCTTAAAAGTAAAAGCTGCTGCAGGAATTGTTTCTATTATAACTGTTTTGAGCTATAAATACACAGTAAATTATTAGTCAGGTATTTTATACATGGCTGCACATTATTTAACCCTTTTTGTTCTGTTCTCTGGCAATTCTTCGCAAGATGCAGGTGAGAACCTACCACAGCAGTTGTGGTAGAGGAGATGTTATCAGTATAGTGGCTGATGGTGTGAGTTGGAAAATAGGACAGTACAAGAACTTTCCTCCGTCTGTTGGTAAACATCAAGATCCAAGCACGATACATGCATTTCTTCCAAACCACTGTAAATGTAGTGCAATTGCATAGGTGAAGAATGGCTTTAGAACAGAATACAGGCACATACATGGAAAGAAGTGACATGATGACACTTAAAGCTAGGGATAGCAAGGATAGGTAAATCTGACCCTGACAACAGTTTGGGCAAGGAAGATGTTCACCAGCTTTGGATCCCAGAATGCAGGGCTCAAGATTCTGGCTTTGGAGAAATGTCATTTGGCTCTGTTTGTTGCTGCTGCTGTTTGCTGCTGCAGTGGCTGATTCTCACAGATGGGTGTAAAAGGACTTGGTCACATTTTCCCAGCTTCATGGGTGACAAACCTTCCTACTTCCAGAAAGTAGGCATCATACTGGAAAGCGCAGCACTAGCCTTTCAGATTAAGGAAAGCTTCTGTCCAGGAGAATTATTTTGTTGTTTTATTAAGGTGATTTGCTCTGGAATATTACAAAGAAGCATTCCAAGAATCATGAATTTCACTCAAAGAGCCTACGCTATAGGGCAGACAGGATGGAATTAAGTTTTTCAGTTGCAGGACTCTGTACACCTCTCAGACGTGGCACCCAAATCTCAGCACGGCTATCAAATGCAGCTGGCTGTGGTCCAGGGTAGGAAATTCTCAAGCTCCAGGATGTGTGTATGTTGTAAAGTACTTTCTACCCACAAGTCTGGAAATCTGAAATTATTTATTTTGAACTATAAGCAGCCTGAGAGTTGAGATATTCAATAACAGAAGAGCCTGTGCATTTTTGGTTTGGAAAATAAAAAGACTTTTCAAAACCATATCCAGGATTGAAATTAACTATAGAGGATGGTGGTCTCAGGTTGAGATTCCAAGTTCAGAGACAAACAATAACCATTTTACTGTCAGAATTGTTTAGAGTAAGGAGAATAGAACAACTAGGTCAGGAGGATTTTATTTCTCAACTTCAGATTAAATTAGAGCTGCTCCAAAACCACATTGCTTTAGAAGCGACAGATACATTTGCTCCTACAGAAAGCCCAGTGTGAGTCCTGGCAGAGAGAGAGGGCTTTTGCTATGTTCATGAAAACATCTGCACGGTTTTCCTGGACCCTGAATGTTCTAGCAACGGGGACCCAGCTGGTATTGAGGGGATGGGGTGGAAATTAACATTCCCCTGGGATGGAAGGTAAATCGAGTTGCGTGGCTCACACCAGCTCTGCAACAACAAACAGCACTTGCTCTGGTCCCAGTGTCACTTGGGAGTTTGCTTTTCTCAAGGTCGTGCAAGGTTCACTCACATCCTTCTTGCCCCTTGGTCCCAAAACCGTATGTTAACCCTGTGTTTCCATTGCTGTGTCTGTGCATGTTTTCAATTGTTTAACAAGCAACCATCAATGCTCAAGTGAAATTATTTTTGCAGCTAGAGCTTTGCTTTCTGCTTGGGTTGTTTTTCTTGAAAATCTGAGTATGGCTAGTGCTGCTCATGTGATGTTTTTCAAGGTGAAAGTTGCAGACAACAGCTTCTTTTGCCTCAATTTTAAATTTTGTTTCAGAAAGCTTCCCCACACCTGACATAAAATTCACACTTTCCAAAAGACAGTGCAGGTTTCCAGCATACTCTTATGACAGTGCACTCTGGACTGAAAACACTTACTTTTAAGTTAAAAAAGGAGGTCTGTGTTCTGTCACCCCAGTGGAGCCATGGACTCCTTAACCATTTGGATTGCTTTGGCTGATAGACTGGGAAAAGTTGCCAAGTCTTTACGGGAGACCTTAATGCTTACAGCTCAGTGGTACAGTGTTAGAGTCAGTAAATCAAATTACTGAGATCTGAAGATGCTGATGACCGTTTTCACTGCTGTTTTTTCTTGTCTGTAGTCGTGGAGTTAGGAAAAACAGGGACAATACTTTGCAAAGCCAGAGAAAGGAGAAGTGAAACCTTATGGACCAGAACTAGACAAATTCTGGAAGAAGTGCTTTTCAATATCCTTTTGGAGCCAGGAAATAATAACTTGAATAATGCTGATGTGACACTGTGAGACTGTACAAGATCTCTTACTCATTGAATCCCAGTTAACCACAGCATGACTTTATCTTCAGTGTTCTTTCGAATCATATCAAGGGTTGTTTTTTTTGCTCTCTATTTCTTCCTTTCTTTCTTTCACTCCTGCTTTTTCTTTTGTTGTTGTTGTTTTGTTTTTTTTTAAACCTCAAGGTCAAACAAAAATATGCTTAAAAATAAAGCTTTATCAAGAGAAATGGAGGACTAAAGCTCTTCCTATATTTAGTGCAGGCAATCTAATCTAAGCAAAAGTTGTTTAGGGCCCCTCTCAGTTTTCCTTGAAAGGTAGATGCTCCCAGGACAACTCCTGGGGTTTTCTCTGGCTTCTGTTTTCAGACTCAACTCAAGCCACTGAGTTTTATTGAGCAAGTATCCTGGAAAGTCCTGAGCAAAATGAGAGACAGCTGATAGTCCTAGAATACCAGTACTTTTAGTAAGGTTCTGCAGATGTATCTCTGGGTTATGAATTCTCATAGGCTTTAAGCCAAACTCTTTTCCCCAGTCCTCCCCCAGCTACTGATATGGTCCTTGACAGAGGAAAACATCTGTCCAACTCAAAGCACAGAAAGTGATTAAGTGTTTTCTTAATCAGGGCCTTGTAGCTCTTATATTTGACTCTTGGCTTAGTCAAAGATGGATTTTAAAGTAAATTTAATGTGGAATTGGGTGGAAATGCTAATGAGACAAGGAATTTTTCACTTCTAGGTTATCATCGAACAGTTTTTCAGGAAGGAAAACTGTATAAAATCAATGTTGCTTGAAGGCAGACAGAAGAGTATTTGGAATACTGAAGCAAAAATATCCTGGCTGTCCTGACAGCTTTGTATCACCAGTGTTATGGGAATTAGATTGTGAGTTTACTGATCTGAGGCAAGACAACTACTTTTGAAACACCCTACAGACAGCTGATATAAAGCCTAAAGATGGAAAGAAAACACAAGTTTCCAAGCCAGAAGAAGAAGAAACTCCTTTCTCGTTTAACCTGTATCCAATAAATAATAAACAATATCAGAAGATGTCACTAAGAAATCTAGTTAGTGGATTCTGACCTGTAGCGCCTGGATCCTTGGAGTCTGCACTACTTCTTTTAAGAGCTTAATAAACAATAAGAAAACTATTCATCTGATTGCCAGGCAGATTGAAAAAAAAAAAAAAAAGCACTACTGTTTTAAAAAACTGAAAACCCCTGCTTTAGCGTGTAACAAAATGTTCAGACTCACAAGGAAAAGAAAAGAAGTAAACTTAGATTTCTTGGCAACTTCGTGGCTTTGTACTTTGGGAAAGGATTGATCCTTAAGCATTCTGAGATATTTGAGAGAGGAAAGGTAACACTCAGCCAGAGCTGCAAACCACTATTTTTTGCGTCCAATAAAGGAGCCAATCTCATCTCAGTTTGCAGGAAACTGTGCCATGCCTGAGTCATGTGGAGATCTGAATCAGTGCCCCCCCTCCACCTCTGCCGTTCTAAGCAATGATCTGTATCCCTTGAAGTTTAGAGAGGAAATATATATAAAGCCAGTAAGTATTTACGAGGGCTATAAAAAAAAGCTTTGCAGTAGTTGACATGGGAAGCGATTAAGGTACCTTACAAGCAAAGATTGCAGAAAAGAGAGAGCAAAGTAATGCCAGAAGGAAATCTGGCAACAATCCTGAGGTAATGATAAGTGACTTCCAGAAGGAGGAGTTGTGGGAGGAAAAGTAAAAAAAATTAAATTGAGGCAGATTGCAAGACTTTTGGCCTTGGGGACTAAGCCACAGAGGCAGTTCATCACCAGACTCACAGGCACAAGAGGAAGGTGATTTCTCACCCTGCTTGTGACTGTTGTCAAATCCTGCAAAATGGGAGTTCATCGAGACTTAGTTGAATTTGAAAGGACTCCATTTCCCAGGCATCTCAACTTTCTCCATCTGGGTTTCTACAAATGGGTCGTGGGTCTCTCCAGGGTTTAGGAAAAAGTTGCTCTGAACAAAAACAAACACATGGGCCACATTGTCAGTGAGGATCTCCCTGAGTTGCTCTTTCTTTTTGTTGTGTTTAACAGGTGGAGCATATATTTGGTCTTGTCCTAGGCAGCCACTTGTGATAGGAACATTCAGAGTTGAAATGCCAGCTGGAGAGCCCTCAGTTATGATCAATCACACTACAAAATTTTAGTGTGCAAAATCTCAATTTATGAGTCTTGAAAAATTTTTTTGGGCCACCACTCTCAAGAAAAGGACAGAAAAGGTTTCTAAATTGATACCCTGCTAACAGGATGGAAACACCTTCCAATGCAAAGGAAAAATATAATGATATATATAGAAAGGAAACACAATTAGAAGATTTAGACAGATGTCAGAACTATTTAGGAAATAACTGTGAATGAAGAGTACATTTGCTGAAATTAAACCAACTACAGAAGCAGAAAACCAGGGCTGAATTCCTAAGACATACTGAACAAGTGCTTTAGGCACTGGAAGTTCATTTACACCCTCCCCAGAAGTGAGCAGTTTGCTCCCTTGCTTTCATCAGGGTTTGGTTATGGCATTTTAGCTCATGTAAAACATCTGTCCCAGCCTACAGTCTATCTTACGTTACATTAATATGTTAAGAAGTAAAGTGCAATGATGTGGAATATGTTCATTGATCTAGGAATACAGAGCACATACATTTTGATAGGTAATATTATAGATGGCTTGATCTTCATCACTTCTGAGCTTCCCTTGATTCATGACAATGTCAGGAAGAATTTCAGGTGCTGAAGAATGCTGAGAATCAGTGTGTAACTATAGGTTTTTGTCCAAATTCAGTTACCTACAAGATGGATTCGTTTTGCAGGAACATACCCAAGAAGATTCCTCAGGGATCAAATTTGAACCTGTTACTATTCAGGATTCTTAATCATCAAGATGGAATGAATGGAGAACATGCTAATTAAATTAGCAGCCATTGTCAATTTGAGAAGAGCTGCAAGCACAGAAGAAAGGCTTAAACTTCAGAATTATCAAAAGTCAGAATGTCAGTGGGAGAATAATCTGGGGATTTGGAAAGGGAAAGGATGAAATTCAGTAAGAACAGATACAAAATACATGGTTCTATACTTAGTCAGGAACAATCAGATGTAGGAATATGGGCAGAGAAATAATCAGCAGAGATGGATCTGGGACAACTGTGAATCGCAGGCTAAGCAGAAATCAGAAGACTTGGAATTGCCATGAGAAAAGCAAATACCATACTGGGATATATAAACCAGTGTACCATCTGCATGACATGAGATGTAATTTTTCTGCTGTATATTCTCCAGTTTTAGGCACCATGATTCAGGAAGGATGAGCCTGGTTGGACAGCATCCAGAGGAGACAAACAAGGATGATCAGAAGTCAAGAGGACATGACTAATGAGGAGAGATTGAAAGAAGGGCGTTGTTTAGTCTGGACAAGATCAGACTGAGAAGGGATATTATAAGTTTTTAAATACATAAAAGATAGATGAAAAGGAAAAAAATGATTTGTTCTTTATATCCAACATGCAGAGGACAAGACTTAAAGTGTTGCAAGGGACATGCAGGTTAGATATCATGAGAAAATCCTTTCTAATGAGAAAGAAAGCAAAGCCTGAGAAGCAGGCTTCTTTGGAGACTTGTAAGGGCAGGATGGACACAGCATATCTCAGGAATGACAAAGGACAGGTTTTGTCTGTAGGCAGACAGACAGAATTGATTGCCCTGAAACAAACCAAGCTGTACCTAAGTTATGAAAACCACTGTGGTGTATAAGTTCAAAGTTGTGCCCTCCTGCACAAAGAATGAAATTTCATAGTCAAAACACTAAAGTTTTCAGTACTGATCATAAATATGTCAACCTGCATTCACTTCTAGAATAACAAAAATCTAGTGAGGTGAAGAGGAGCTACTAAAAGCTATGTATAGGCTGACAGTCTAGGTATTTGCTTGATTTACACTATGAAAATAATCTTTTTGATATATTGCATGTATTAGTATATACTATATAAAAACTGTTTAAATCATGCTGGAGACTTTTGAGGACTTGTGTAGTGAGGTCCAGTCAAGTCATTATGGGAACCAGGTCCAACTCACAAATACAAAATCCTTGTAAATCAGATTGAAGCTGCTCTTCAAGATTCACATGAAGAGAGATGTTCCACTTAGGGCTAAAGAAATGCATTGATCCCACACAATGTACCACAGGCTGAATAGGGCAAACCTTCCACAATTCTGTCCTTATCTGGGGAGAAATTTCAGATTATGCTCCAGTTGTAGAGGAAGGAGAATGTTTCCAGGCCTCTGCTGGCAAGAAAGGTAAACAAGCAATTCCATAGTTTTAGTCCAAGTTTAATTTGCCTCTGCTCTGTGGGTAGGGGTGAGTTATGATACAACATTTTGTCACAGAAGCTCAGCAAGATGACTTCGTCAGCACCAATGACGAACTTCAGCTCTGTTATAACAACCACAGAAGAAGACAAGGGCAGACTTGCTGTGCACAGAGGACCAAAAATTTCCATAAATGTTTCTTTGTCCCTCCTCTGTGCACCATCCTCCCTTCTGACTGCCAAAGAAAAGAGCTCCTCAGAGGTTACTTTCTGCCTTTCTTGAACTCACATGACTCCTGCTTTGGGTTCTTCACCCCCTGCGTTTAACCGAGGTTATGAAAACCAAGATGCTCGATCTCTGTTTATTTTCAGTGATCTCCTCTGTGTGCTGCCAGCAGCCGGAGTCATGGCCTTTCCCAGTGCAGGGCATCTCAGTGAGCTCAGAACGCACCCAGTGATGGGAGAAGTGCATGAGTCAGCAACCAGCTGAACTTACGGAAAAAAATAAGGTCAAGGCCTCACCAAGATTTACAGTGCTTGTGTTTAGGGTACCAGTGACTGAGCAAAGGATGTGTTTTTCTTGCTGTTCCAAGGCAGGGACCAGCAGCAACTGGGTTTTGCCCTGCAGCCATTTCCATACACTTGGGATGTGCTACGAGTATGAAATTGGTGGTTAAAGGATCCATGTAGGCCAGCTCCTGGAAATTAGATCAGCAGCCGTGTATAATGGTGGCAAAGCCCCTGTGGATTGAAAAGTAGTACTTTCAAAGCATGCTTAGATGACTGCAGCCCATTTTCACGCATGGTGGATTCAAATTCTGTGAAACATCTCTATTGGAAAACAGGATCCAAAAGCTTTTAACTCTCTGCACTAAGTTAACTGAAATCCTACTGATTTTAACATTAATGAAGCTTATTTCCTTCCATAGCAGCTTTAGGAGAAGGCCTGGTGAGAGGAACAGTGGGTGAAAAAGTCAGAACAAAAATTATAAAGGGAATAGTTTATAGATGCACTGCTGGATGAGATCAGAAACACATCTATTTATCCCTGCTGTTTCACTGGCTTCTTTTTAGGTTTTGCCTTTTGCGGAATACATTTAATCACTCTTAAATGTCAGAATACAAATGTAAGTGATGCTGCCCCAGATGGCTAGCACAGAGCATGGGCTTCTCACACAAAGCAGAGGACATGAGCAAAAGCCAAGAGGAGGCTGTGTGAGTTCCAGCAGGGCTTTCTGCACTCATCCCATTTCATGGCTTCCTTTGAGACCTCAAGGCTGTGCAGAAGAATCCTAGCTTGTACTTCCCCATTCAGCTGTGTCCCAAAAGGCTAACACACTTCCTAGCAAAGATGTCCTAGGCTGGCTCTGCACTGCAAGCTATGTGCCTTCTACAGCAAGCATCACATCTACATCAAGGGAGCACAGAATCACAGAATATCCCATGTTGGAAGGGACCCACAGGAATCACTGAATCCATCTCCAGAGCTGGGTAGGAACAAGGCCATAGGGAAGAATTTACATTGGCCAGCTCCGAGCTGCAGCAGCTGCTCAGCCCTCTATGAAGATGCACTAGGCAAGAGGTCAAGCTGTGCTTAGTATCTTAACATGCAGTTCAATGAAAGGAAGCTTGTTTCTCTTGGCTGACTCTCCTACAGTGCTTTTTGGGGGTCATTACACAGCTCTTCCTATGGATTGGTGGGGCCTCTCTTTCTCTCACCTGGCCACAAACCTACTGGAAAGGTGCAAATCTTGACAGAAAAGGACTGAAAACAGCTGGTACTGGAAGACAAACAAATGGAACACTTGTCCTTGTTTCCTCCAGAAGCAGAGGATAAAACCAGAGCACATTAAGTTTTGAAATAAAATGTCCCATGCAAAAGACCATACTGGAATTGAAGTACCATTTTTTCTTCTCTCCACAATTTTTTGTTGAAGTCATGGGAGTTGCCCTGGGCAATACAAGGATAAAGTGATCTGTGACTCATTCTGTGTCATTGGAAGAATTTTCTCCTTTGTGACAGGGAGTCTGGTCACGCCAAATAGATCTCAGTTGACTGAACATAGTTATGAATTCCTTCCCCTCCCCCCCTCCAATTTCCATTTTATCTAACACAAATGAAGAATCTGTGGGTCATCCTTTTTTCTTTATTTTTCCTTACTCTTTTTACAAAAGCGTCTGGTACTATTACTGGACTACTCAGCTCAGTGCAACACTTGTACAAAGACTCCAGAGTCAAGTGATTGTCCTGTGACCACATCTGAGAGTCAACAATTCATGCCAGCCCTTTGTCCTGAGTTCTTTATTGCTTCATCTTCTAAACCACAGTATTATAGCTTCTGCAACAACAAATGCAACACCCTCTAATATGCTCCTTTGTAAATGTAATTGAAGCAGGTGGATAATGTGACTTTTTAAACCCTTCGAGGTTTAAGAGGCTTAGAAGACATAATGGAGCGTATTCAGGCTCTTTCTCTTTTGTTTATCTGTTTGCCTTTCAAGCGTCAAAGCTGAGTTGTTTTGAAGTCTTTGAAGCTTCTCACTGTGATCTTTGATAGGGAAATGCTGACATAACTGATCCATAATGTCAATGATGGGGAGATGTTTGCTTCTGTTGAAAAGCATCACCCCAGGCCAGAAATTTGGATGAAAATGTGACAAAGCATTATGGAAGCTTCTGGTGGCACACGAATTAGATTGTCCTGACATAACATGTGTAGATGGTGTCTATTTGGTACAGTGATTAGGTTCTAGTTTGTGTTTGTATGTCACTTGACATTTAGCTGCTAACTGGGATGCAAACTGGAAGAAAAAACTAATTTCAGCATTTGTTCTGAGGATGCTCTATGCTAAAATTTTATTTCCTGTTGGTCCTTACCAGTCCAGATGGACTTTTTGCATTTCTTCCACTGAAAAACGTCATCCAGTCATTCCATCAAGTGATAATACATCTTCTTGAAAGACAGACAACTTGAAATACAAATAATTCAAGTGAGGAATTTTTCACATTTCTAATTAACTGTGGTATTCCACTACCACTGTCACCACAGGTGCCATTTTTTTTTCCCCCGTGTGGAGAAATTAAATTCCACACTTTTACTTCATACGCACTTCCATGTCAGATACCATTCTGTCAAACTGCCCATCTGCCATCTGTTAGAGGGCAACAACTCATAATGGAATATTGGTGGGAAGGTTCAGTCTCTACTGCCATACTACCAACATCTGTCTCCAATATCGTGGGCCAGTATAATAAAATAGGAGGCATTACTTTCAGAGCAGCCCTTGTAGTTACTATGTTAGTACATGTGAGAAGGGCTCATATTTTTGTTGTCATGGCTGCCAGTTTTGTTCCCATAGCACTGTCCGTGTGGATGTGATTCATTACCTGCAGACACCAGAGCCTTATCTTGTACCGCATTTTATACTTGAGCTGCTTCTCCGTAATAGAATGAATATCTCAGAACTGCCTCTTGGTGAATTCAAACCAATGTCCAAATTGTTTGGCTTCGGTCCACCTCCAAGGACCTATCAATTCATTTACAAAAGCAGTGCTGACAAAAGCATGGCGTATTCTATTGTGATGGAAATATCCACAAAAATATAATCTTAGAGGTTATTTGCAGGAAAAGCAAAGAAACAGAGCATTCCTGTTGTGACAAATGAGCAGAGTTTAACATGCTAAAGATGCCAGCTTTTGGTCCTATAGTGAAAATATGTTTTTCCTGATGTTTTCCCTACCTCCCCTGTGATCAGAGTGCTTGGTGTACCAATTGGAGGGCCTGGAGTTCCACATGCAAAAATCAAATAACCAAACACTTAGTAAGTTTATATATTCCCTACACTGCCTATGCAAACAAGCCTGAACACTTTCTTTTTTGCACATGCAAATCTTACAGCATAAAAACAAACAAAAAGTAATGAATGTAGAACATACTGCCTGCAAGAAGCTGTGGGCGTACATGTAGGCATCACCTATGAACATGATAATTACTAGAAGACTACTTGTAAATCCACTCTTTGATTATGTAAGTGAGATAATCAGTTCCAGAATCTCTCAGGATTGGGCTCTATTTCATCAGCTCTTACAAGTATAAAGCAGAACCCTGAATCATCAGAGTCAACTCTGCCTTGCTTGCCACTAAGCTAACCCCACTTGAATTTCCTCAAGAACATTTCTTCTTTCTTATTATAAAAGACAAACAATTCCCATTCCCTTTTTAACCAGCAATTCATTTTGCAGAATTAATCTGTGCAAAAGCCAGCACACCCCGGACTCCATCTTTTGTGGGAAATGAACTATGCCCTTTTGTAGAAAGGGCTCCACTGCAGACAAATTCAGAACCCTTTCCCTTTGTTTTAATCTACTGAGTGCTTATCCCCTCTGTTATTTTGCGACAACAAACTCCATACGCTAATGGGGTAACAAGGGACTTATCTGTTTAGTTACAAGAAGTATGACAAAGCATGATAAGGTAGGATGTAATAGGGGATATTGTAAAAAGGAATTTTTACAGCAACAGAAAAATTAAGGGCTGGGGGGGATGGTATCTCTGTCATTGGGAACATTTAATTCATGGCTGGATATTTGCCTTAAGAAGTATTTCAAACTGGAGTTAGATAAAGGAGACTCCTAGAGGCCACATTAGGACAGATATTCTTCCAACATCTCACGTAGGAAAGTATTCCCATTTCCCAGAACCGCATCATGGCCTTCAGCTTTCTTTGACTGCTATCTGACCAGATGCCAGTACAGTGGATGAAAGGAAAATTGTGTTCTTTTTCTTTCACTCTAGTTGGAAATCTGCCTTTCATCAAGGTCAGCGTTGGGGCTGGTAGTGTTCCTTGCAGTGTTCTCCTAGAGTACAGGCCTAACAAGGACATGTACTCATCCAATGTCGTGCACTGAGTGTCCTCTATATGGTCTCATGGGACAGTCAGCTCTCAGGTGGCTTTGCTTTTCAGAGAACAGTGCATTTCCCTTTGCAGGCCACCACTTCATCTCTGCTTATCTCACCCTCTACAGGGTCACAGAATCCAGGATGCTTCTCATGAACAGGCCATTCACAGCTTTGAGGCAAAGTAAACAAACAAGACCTGTTCATAAACAGCTCATTATCTTCTCGATTTTCTGAGTCATCACATCTAATTCGGAATGGGAATCCCAGCTGAGCTGGTTGTTTTTGGCATATCAGATGTTCCCTTATGACCAGAAGTGACTGGTTTCTTCCTTTTATTCCCCCACACCCTGTTGAACATAATACAAGATACTTTCCATGCTCCATTGTGGGTAAAGCCAAGAAACCAAAGGGACTGGGAACTCTTTTCAGCAGCAGCGCTGCCGAATCATAGCTCTAAGCAAAGCATCATAGAGAAGGGACAGAAAATCTGCCTTTAGGGCAGCTAGCTTTCAAAGTGGCAACAGCAGCAGAGAGGAGGCCAACTAAAGGCGGGTTGATGTGGGCTGGAGTGTATCCACTGAGCATTCTAAAAAGAGATGGCTTATAATTGGAACTTCAAATGCACTGCAATCTAGTAAAGGAGTGCACCAGGCTATGAAGAATTCTGAGGATTTTCTTATTTCCTGGAGGTTTTAAGAAATGGGAAAGTAATAGGAAACTAACATACAGGTTTCTGTGCAGATCATGGGAAAACATACTCTGTATCAAGTAATTATTTTATCTGCTTCAAAATAGGCCAGCTTGTGTCATTCTTGAGTACTTTAAAGCAGAAGAGAAACAGGAAAATTCAAAATGAAGAGCCCTTTTGAACAGGAGAATCCAAATGTTTCAAAGAACGCTCGTTTTTATCTTCTCAGATTCTTCATTAATACATGGTGGGCACAAATGAACAGTGTGGTAACACCAAAAAGAAACACGTAAGCTTGCAAAAGAAACCCCAAGTGAAAGAGAAGCAGCTTTTATTTTTTCTCTTGGTTAAGAAAGATACGACATTTCCACTGCTCAAAATAAAAAAGCTGGGGACAAGGTTTTTTTAATTCCTCTTTATACATAGGTCACTCTGGATTTAATGCCTTCTATTTATTTCCATGGAAACTACAACAGCTACAAAGAGCACACTAACACTGTTCGATAGAGCAAATTCTCGGCTATAGAACACTTTTTCAATAGTCACCACCATTAGCTATGCATTTTTATCAGCAATGAACAAGAGTCTGCATGCAACATGCTGAGAAGGTTCAACCTCTACTGCCATACCACCAACATCCATTTCTGATGTTATGTAATAAAAAAAGGCATTACTTTTGGAGCAGTTCCCTATACATGGAAAGCGTTGCACCACTTCTTTCCCTTGTTACATCCCATTGGGCACCACAAGAAGCCATAGTGAGAGAAGATAAATTGAATGGAGGAATTTCTTCAGACACAGAATCAGGGCCCTACCATAACATCACCAGTACTACTGAGGTACTGAAGTATAAACAAAAGGAACTTGACGCCTGCAGATCATTCCCAAGTTGCAGCCAAGACTGCTTGATCCCATCAGAGGCAAGTAAGAGGCCTGAGTCAGCGAGGGCTTTAGAAGGGAACGACCGCATGTGAGCCTCCCAATTGCACACAAGGAGCCAGAGGCAATATCAGCACAGCTCCCTCTGAACACACAGAAATGCTTTGTGTATCCCACACTGTGCAGGGGAGACAGGCTGTTCTCTATTGGATAAGGAGTAACAACGTGAACATCCAGTATAAACATACCTCTGTCAGAGCCATTGGTGCCCACCTCCTCCCCATCACTTACACATCCCTCCCATGGGCAAGACAGGAGACAAAATAGCAGTGGAAAGGAATAGATGGGCCTGCCTGAGTGGAAATTGAGCAGTTGCTGAAGCATTAAGTGATGCTGAAATAAGAAGCTTGCATCTCTAATGGCAGGAGCTTAACACATGCAAAATCTTCAGAATGATGGATATGACAGACACTGGAACCCTCAGTGTTGTGGACATATGGAAACCAATGTGTTCATTAAACTTCATCATGTTCCTGGTTGCCTTGTGTGTAGAGCAGTGAAAAGGCTGGAAGGCCCCGGGGCAACCACTGATGTCTTCAAAAGAGTATATTCAAGCTCTTTGGAAATACTCACTCGGGATTGTTTGCTTCACAGATTGTCCTCCAACCCAAATTGAATTTCAACATAGGCTTGGAATAGTGGATGGAAAAAAAGATTCTTTATTATACTGGGCTCAGACTGATGTCCTAAAAGCCAAGCCTATGTTTTGGTGCAGCAGGGAATGTTCCTGCTCATCACAAGAAAGAACAGATGTGCAATGAGTGGAATAACTGCCTAATAAATGTCCTGCCCTTCTCAAAAGTGACATCTCAGTGAAGAGGCTGCTGAGCGAGGAGGCAACACCACAAGGAGAAATTCCTCCCATGTGATGGTGTTCAGCCAAAACTGGCAGCTACACACCCCACCGCTCTAACTTGGAGTGAGGCTGCACCATGTAATCTTCCTCAGTGAGGGTTTGAGGGTGAAAGCCTGTGAGATTTCAGTGGAGATCTCCATGGCAGCGTCTCCACCAATGCCTAGATCAATTTCAGCAGGAGCCAGGCAGTGCCCCAGGCACTCAAGTGTGGTGGAACTGCAGTGATCTGAGTTTTTTTTGGGGCATAGAGGAAGAATGAAGCTCATAAGCCTCAGAAGATGACACTCAGCTAGAGACAAAGAGTTTGCTGTGCAACTGTCCTTCGGTTATGGTGAACTGATGCAGCTGTGATATCCCATTTCATGAAAGTAAAATAGATCTGAAACTGTAAACACTTGTAGGAAATGTGTAGTGGACAAGAGATGGCTTGAACAGCATCTTAAGCTTCTGCAGGAGGGGAACAACAGGCATCACATCCAAGCAAAACTAAAAGTTGCACACTCTGGGCTAGCTCTAAACAGTCAAATCATCAGAGAAGCTATAAAACAGCTCACCTCTTCAGGTCACATAACACAGTGGCTGGTGAAATGGAAGCCTTTTCTTGCAGCTTTGTTCCCCAGACACATTTTACAAGGTGTCTGCCTTATTAACACTAGCTTGTTTTCTATATAGATACATGGAAAAACTTGAGGCTGTTCAAGTAGTCTAGATGTGCTAATTAGAAACTGAAGGGGCACTTTGCAATGTATAATTCACTGCACTTGAACAGTAAGTGATAGCATACGTCAGTAGAGTGTATGCTATTTGACTGCAAAAAGGAATTTGTGCCTACCATATCTTTCCCCCTAGTATTTGGGAATAGGGATACTGGAACACTGCTGTAGACTTTCATGGGTACAAAGTTACTTGGTACCTGAGGGGCCAGTGAGACAGAGAGCCAGGATTCTATGTCCCATGGAAAGCACTCTGCTCCTTCCTGAGGAGGTGGGAGCACTGCCTGTTTAAGAGAGTGCTGAGCTAAAAGGACAGGCTACTGCAATGGAGGTACCAAAGTCAGCAGATCTTCATTAACTGCTCAGGATCCAGGTTTTATATAAGATCAGTAGCAAAAAACAAACAAACAAACAACAACCAAAAAAACCAAACAAGCTGTAATGAATTCTTAGCCACCAAATAAGTTACAGGGAGACAAAGATGAAAACACATAAACAAAAGGAACACTGTGTAGCCAAAGCCATGATCAGGAGGACACCAAGAGATTTTCAGCTGATGAAGGAGTCAGATACAAGCCAGGATGCTGAGATACAAGAGACCAGGTTGCTAATCAATGCTGTAAAGGTAGGAACTAAATGGAAACAATTTCTTCATCTAAAGAAAAAGGCAACTTCTAGATGATGTTTTGTAAAAAAATAAGAACTTCTTAAACAAGCATTCACAACTGGATTGTTTCGTGTGCTTTCTCCATTTTCTAGACTTGGTGCTGGTAATGATGACTCAGCCATCAAACACAATGAGTTAAAAACAAAGATGGAGCAGCCTGTGAAACTTGGCAGGCAGACTTCAATTGAAGCAAGGGGGGAAAAAAAGATATGGAGAAGGTAGGAAGAAATTTCATCTATGAACACTGGACTTGAATAGTAACTTTGACTATGATACCTCTGAGCTCCATTATTTTAATAAGCAGTCCCTTTCTCCTTGCCATTAGCAGAACGCTCATGTTACTTTCTCAGAACAAGGTGCATAAAGTCTGTTCTTTATCCTTCACAGACAGCATTCCTATATACCAATTCCCATCACTCCAGTAGTTCCTCCTGATCACCAACCTAAAGTCCTTTTATGCAAACTACTTCAGTACTCTTTTTTTTAACCACTGCAGAAAATTAAAGACCAGGTGATGTAACCTATGGATTCTTTACTGTGGGAAGACCTTCTCTAGCTCAGCTCAGGCACCCATTTATGGCTTCTCTCTCCCTCCAGTGAGTCCCAGTTGACAGATGCCTGCTCCCTGCCCGTATCTGTCAGAACCTTCTCTCGTCTGACTTTCCAAATACATATGGACAGGTTCACCCAACCCCAGGTGAGGAAGGAAAACAGTGGAACCGAGACATAACACTGCCACAACACTTGGGCAGGAGAGATGTGTTACATTTGAGTGGTGGTGGGAAGAGATGGGCGAGAAAGAGGCCTAGTTTTTCCCAGAAAATTCATGCCTAATGTATAGAGACATATCTTGCTGACAGAGCAGTTTGTGCAGTGCCAGACAGAATAAAAGCCTCATCAAGGCTGGGACACGCTCCTTTGCCCACAGCCATCTTGGAACTGCTCGCTTTTCCTTTCTGTAGCCTCACACACCACTGGCAACAAAGAGATAATCAGGAGGACAATGTCTTCATTTAGAGATTGATGGTTCCCCCTCCTTTCTGGTAAAGGCCTGCTCTTGTGGCTGGAGGTCAGCTGGGATCCATGGGCAGCCAAGCAGCTCTTTCAATCCGCAATGGGATGGAGCAGCCATTTTAATAAAAGGGAGAAAAAACAGTTTCCTCTGTGGCTGCAAAAGCTTGTAATTGACCTGGCAGAGCATGCAAGCCCTGGTTTGCATGGGAAATGCTTGCTTTCCCCTTACACACGTGCTCCTTTGTAATACTGCTGGGGGCTCCTATGCTTCTGTCTGAAGGATCCAGCTCTTAATTAAGAGCAGCAGGGTCTGTTGACAAAGTGCGACAGAACAGGAGGCTGGTGGCAGAGCCCTCACCAAAGACAGCCCAAACAATGCAACCAGTCCTGGAGAAAGGTAAAGCAGACAGACCAAGGTCCCACTTTCCCATCCCCCCCCAGCACGCTCAGAACAGGCCGAGACATCCCTGACTACTAAATCCCCCTCCCTTGTTAACATCTAGAATATGAGTATCTTCCTAGAGTAGGCTGTAAAAGAGGTTTGCAAAAAGTTGCAGATCAAGGTGGACAATACCTTCTAAAAGAGAAAATATGGCTTCATTGTTATCATCAGCCCTCTACTCGGTGTTCCTCCTTTTGTGCCAAAGGCACAGAGATAAGAAAAGGAATCTTATCCAAAGAGCTAAGTATTAGACATAGCAAAAAGTTATATATAGAAACAGAAAGACACAAGGGTCGTTTCTTGCTCTGTGGCCATGATTTTACCACAATTCAACTTGAGTTAAAAGTTAACACGGGCTGAAATGGGGATAGCAAAGGCAGAATGAACTCTCAGTATGAGGCAGCTGAGCACCTTTACAAGGTAAAGAGACGCTGCCTATGCTAACTCAACATAAGCTGTTCACAGATTCTTCCATGGGAGTTGACTCAAAGGAGGTGAATCTGTAAAGTTGCTTGAATCAATGTATTGAAACTGAGTATTCATTAGACCCTTGATCACTGAGCCTATTTGTTGTCAGGAGCGGCTCCACTGCTTTGTTTCTAAGAACTATCAGGATCTAATTTCCACACATTTCTTTCTTCTTAATTTCTCTTCCTCTGTAGCCTTACTTCCTCTTCACATCCTCTCCTATTTGCTTTCGAACCATCTGTCGCCAAACACTCCTATTATTTGTCTACTGCAAATAAATAAATAAATAAAAATAATCCAAGTATTACCAGCTTATGTTTAGGTATCTTTTCTGCCTCCCTTTGCAATATACTGAGTCACAAAACAAAGCTGGGATAATCTACCTGCCTCAAGGCAGGATTGCCTTTACCTACATGATTTGTCTAACCTGCTATTAAAACTGTACCGAGATAGAGATTCCACAACTTCCCTAAGCAAATCTATTGCCTAAAAATAGACTCTTGTTTGATAAACAGCAGTCTAGAAACTATAATCTGTAGCAAAGAATTATCTTATATGCTGTACAGTATCAAAGCTGGGACAAACAGAGAGGCTGAAGTAATCTTCTGCCATCATTCCAGGGCCAGAAGAAGTCTTTAAAACATGATCTTAAAGGTTTAGTCACAGCAAGTCTCCTGGCAGTACTGCATACTGAAATTAAACTGCTTGAGGTGGTTCCAATATGTATAAACAAAGCTTCACAGTAAGCAAACAAAAAAACAACAAAAAAATCAGAATCTTATTCACTGAGATTTAGTTCTGAGTTTTGGCTACCTCCTTTCACACTCAGGCATCTACAGCCACACCTACACCTTCCTTGGAAAGAATCTTGATTTTCAGTTCTAGAGAAGAAATTCTGGGATGAGTCAGGTTTTCTGGTAGAAGACTGTCTGTATTGGGTGGTTGGGATTATTTTCACCTCAACAGACAATTAGAGATCTTCAGATACTTCAGCGTTTTTAGAGAAGTGTATTAGCATAGTAAGCCTCCATAAAATTGAATAGCCTTGCTGTTTAGTACTTGAAAGTATATATATTTTAATAAGGATCTCTGGAGATGTCATGGCAACTCAATAAATAGCAGCCATCCAAAGAGGGTAGCGCTACTACATCTCGGTTAGTTGATGCAGAGAATCTTTAAGCTTTCTGTAGTGTTGAACAACTTTAAGTGAAGATTCATAGAGGATTTAGTTAACAGGCATTGCTCTGCAAAGCATCTCAAGTACTCTTGCTGTGGATCACAAGGAAAAAGTGATTCTACATGGTAAATTATGAAAGAAGGTAGGAAAGGTGAAGGGGTACAAGACATACAACCTCCAGGCATTGCAGTGGATTAGAACCACAGTATCCCTGTAGATTTAGGAATAAAACATGAAGCATTTCCTACACCCAGTGTTACAGTGAGCACAACTTTCCCTACGTGAACACATTTTTGGTATCCTCTCTCCCATCACACTACTGGCTGAATGCCTCAGGTCCACTGGTCTTTGACCCTTTTAAAAGTATTGAGTAGTTAACAGAGATGACCTGAAAGTGAAAAGGAAACATGGGGTCCCACCTTGCTTCCCTACACACTAGGCTCATTGTGGATATTCTGATTGGCTTGCTTATTTTATTTATTTACTGTTGATTAGGATTCCCCCTGATCTTCAGATAGGGCATCAGCAACTAATGAGGCCCCCAGAATATTGCTCACTTCTGCCTGTGGGTAATCTAGATGACAGGTAAGCAAAACAACCATTTTAGATTGAGCAGCCTAACCTTAGAGGATGCTCACCAATAATGGCTCTAGACAAAGTATGACCAATGAAACCACAACCAGATCTTAATTTAAGGGCTCTTTGTTTCCATTCTACACATTTGTAACCTGATGGAAAGCATAACAAAACAGCAAGGGCCCAGGCAACAGCAAATAATGATCTGCTCAGACACAACAGCAGCAGGCACAACAATAACAGAAGGAAACAGCTTACCTTCAAAATATGTATAAGGTCCTCCGACATACAAGGATCTCCAGCAAGAAAAACCCTTACCTCCACTGCCAACCCTCAAATGAGGTCTGGGAAGAGATGGATCCTGGCTCCACCCCTTCCAGTCACTCGATGCATTGCATGCACCTGAGCTCCCCTGGGTTGGCCCTGCCTTCCCAACAGGTGTTCAATCACTGGTTCAAGACATGACTTAGCATTTCCGCTACAGTACTTCAAAAAGCTACATGAGAATCTGTAGTGCTCATGAGCGTATATCTATCTAAATGGTAACTCCTGTTAGTTAAAGATAATGGCCTTTGTCTTGTCAACCATGCTTTCATCTTTAGCAAGACCACTCAACCCACCCTTATATTCCTAATATGAAGGATTGCTTTTGGCTGACTGACTTTATACTTTTTGGCTATAGAATGTGTGTAAGTTTCTAGTATGAAAATGACTGACACATTCTCTATATACAGCTAGGCTCCATTGCTGACATTAGTGATGGTGGAACCATTGACCTCAGTGGAGTTTTTCTCATTTATTTCAGCAGTGAATTTGGCTTTCTCTACACATATAGAGTTACAAACCCCAGAGCTGCCTGAATTCACCTTGACTTTCATTGCTCTAAATGAACAACCATAAACTGAACTTGAGTTAGTGCATTTTCCTGTCCAGAATAAATAATTATCTTCTTTCACCCAAAGGTTCCAAAGACATTACAAGAGCTCAATGCTGTCTGCCTAGTAACAGTTGTAACAGATGCTGTCATGGAGTAAAGTTTATTTGAAATCACAAATTGGGAGTTTGTTTTTCCAAATACTCCAAAATTCATTAGATAAATTAAAGAGAATCAAAGTTATCATTCTTAAAAGCATTATCCATTATTCTAGACTACATCTTGCCATCAATGTTGTTAAATCTTCAGCCTTCTATCCCAACATGGGAGAAGAGGGCTGGAATATTTACAGCAGCTGTTAAGATAAGGCATCCAGCTGTGATTCTGAATGGCTTTTTGCAGCTGCACATGGCAATGCTGAGACGGCCTTGATATGCTGCTTAGTGTTCCCAAATTAGCTCCCAGCAAAGAGGTTAAGCCTCTAAGCTGAATGATGGTGCGTGTCTCAATGTTCTAACTTTTGCTTATCCTGGGAATTGAGGTAAACATGTCTGGCTGTTCGGACTGTGAAAAATACGATTTGCCATTGAAATGTGTCTGGGCTAATTATCTTGAGGCCTACATTCCTAGGTTCAGAGTGATGTGATCCTCTGAAGAGTGTGATCTCAGACATATCCCCTTCCCCATAAAAAGGATACTGAAGATCTGAGCCTCGTATAAATAACACTGTAGTGCCCTATGCTTCATGCTGCTGGAAGAGATTCTTTGGTCTCTGAGAACTTGGATCCCATGAGGAAAAGCTGGCTGTTTGGCAGATGTCCAATGCCAATCAACTTTGCACAGGCCGGGAGGAACCTGGCACAGTTCATGAAGGATCCTGAAGAGAGATTATTGCCTAGGAAAGAGTGCTGTTTTGGGCCAATGATGCATGGCCAAGTCTGATGAATTAATAGGATGAGGAGGAGCTTATCTGAGTCTCTTTGGAATATTTTCAGTCTGTAGACTAAGGTAGTTGCTTTCCATGGTGCTCTAAGCCTGTAAATTCCTTCTGGCCTGAACATTATTATTATTTTTAAGCATGTAGACTAAACACGATCCATACATTTCAGGGCTGCCCAATGAACTATTTTCCCTGCATTGGGAAAATAGGGCCCTTTGGATTGTTTATAGCCAACTTTGTGCTTTGGATGGCTGACTTTGTGGGACCTCTCTTGGTCCTCAAAACAGTCAGTAGGGAGGTCACCGCACCTCTAACTTGCTGTTCTTTATTCTTAGTGAGTTGAATGGGCACCACACATAAACTGCTGGGACAGCTAGTCCCTGAGAGGACAAATTCACATTTTGCACTGAGTGGCACAAACCCAGAGTCAAATCACTGAAATCAGCAGAGTTATTTTTGAACTGTACTGTTGTCACCAAAGAGAACATAGCCTTCGGTTAGAATCAGAGTCAAACAACCCTCAGAAGCTGCTAAGACTAGACGATATTTACTTGGAAAGCCAAAGCATATTTGAAGATGGTCACACTTAAACTGTCTGACCTGACAGCTGAAAGCTGTTCCAGTTATTTAGTTCATATCTGATAAGAAATATATAGCTTTTCTGGCTCATCTGCAAAGACCTTGATTAATTCACCATCTACCTTCAATGACTGCCATGATCACAGAATATCAGAATGGCTTGTATTAGAAGGGATCTTAAAGGCCATCTAGTTCTAAGCCCCCCCTGCCATGGGCAGGGTTTCCAGCCACTTTACCAGTCTGCTTGTGGCCTCATCCACCAGAACCCCCAAGTCCTTCTTTGCAGGGCTGCTCTCAATGAGTTCTTCCCCTAGTCTGTACACATATACACATCAGGAATTGCCCTGATTCAAATGCAGCACCTTGCACTTAGACTTGTCAAGCATCTGTTGCCCTACCTGTGATACTTATTTCGAGCCTCTTGGGATGTCTGCCAGGATGCCAGACATGTGAGAGATGTTTATTTATTTTTTTATTTTTTTATTTTTTTCCAGTAGTACAGCATGCAGAGATCATCGTGACCTGGACTTTTCAGGGCTTTGCAGGTGGAACTTGGCTATGTTCATACCTGACCTAAAAACTGCTGAACAGGATGGTATTAGGTAAATTCTGAGTGCAGAATTGAATACCAAAGTGTTTTCCTTCCTGTGGTCCATTATACATCCTTCAATACTCCCTCTTATGTTTTCCAGAGCCTTTCCCAGACATTCATAAAAATCCCACCAAGTGGAAAGTGACACAGTAAAGCTGGCTGAATGACTCCCTTTAAAAGCCCTTTAAAAGTTCTGTTACATGTTAGAAACAGTCAGCAACACAACACTGTAGAAACATTTTACAGCTTTTCATCTTCCCTCTGCCATTACCAGGAACCCTTCTTTCTCAGGTTTTAACCATCTCCAGTCTAAAGAGCTCTGGCTAAAAAAACTCACAGGAAAGAAAAGAAACACATCCTTTGGGGTATAGAGGACTCAGAGGGATGTATAGACATCCTTTTTCATCACATATCTGCTTGGTACCAAATTATAACAAAACATTTCAGATGATTTTACAGTTAAATATTTTGAATGAACAGAAACTATACTTAAAGTATTTTTCAAACATTACCAGTAGTAAATAACGAGTGAGGAATTTTTTGAAGGAATAATGCTGAAATTTTTGTTCAAATTTTGAATGTAACCAAAAAACTTTTATTCAAGTCAAACCTATTACTTTTTTTTGAGTAAAATTGGTTTGGGCTCTACAGGTACAACTGTAAATCCCCAATCAGTCCAACTAGTCTTTTTTTTGTTGTCAGTTTGGGAATATTCTTAATGGCTTAATAAACAGAAGTATTTTAAAAAGAGACCTGAATTGAAACAGTCTTAATTAGCACCTAAGTATCAGATCATTATGCTTTTGCCCAGAGATTCAGAACAAAATGCTTGCAGCTTGATTTCTAGATTCACACTGAATGCATTCAGAATGAACATCAGTGGGTGTTTTAACTGCAACACAGCAACCTCTATAGATGTTCAAATATGGACACAAATGCCTACTTGAAGCACAGATCTCAAAAATCTTGCCTGTATTACTGTACTAAAGCTTAAAAACAATTCCTTAGAGCTCATGTAAAAGAAAAAAAATAAATCAATTTCCTACCAGTTTGGAAAGAAAAAAAAAAAAACAACAAAAAGTATCAAAGAAATCAAAGCAGGGTGGTGCTTAAAGTGAATTCTGGAAGTACCAACAGGTAGAGAATGAAGTCCAAGTCAAAGACTTGATACCTGTTCTGTTTCAAAGGTGAAGATAAAGTTGACCCAGCTTTGCTTAAAAATTATTATTTATTTTTAATAAAACCCATTAACTCACTGGCCTGTTGGCTTGGCAGCCACTGCTTAATGCTGTCAACTGGAACATCTGAGTTTGGGAATAAACTCAAGTTCCCAGGACCTAGGCTGGCAGAGGGTAAGTGCATTTGGAGATTCTGAGTTTGAGTCCCTTGAGGGGGGGAAATGCCTGTAAAGCTCTTCAGGGCAAGGAGATTCATGGAGTCTTGTAACAGTAGGTTCCCTCATGACTCATTTGTCTGCCTTCCTGGCTAGGAGAAATGCCATGACTGGATTGGGCCATGAAGGAAAACGAGGGCAAGAAACTAGTTTTTATTCTGGGCAGCAGAGATTAGGGTCTATATGCTGGGCATTTTATGCCAGACTATGGGAGAAAACAAATAGTTCTTAAAAGATGGCTACAAATAACAAAAGAAAGACTGGTGCATTAACCCTGGGGATGCTGTCATATTTGGAAGCACCTAACTGAAGTTGTAGGTATCTGAGGTCAAAGGTGTTCAGAAGTTATTCTGTCAGTTACTTAACATTCATGATCCAGATTTTAAGAAGTTCAGGATGCTGAATGATACTTTGTGTTAATGTGACTACCTGTATCTTAGGAACCCAATCAATATTCACTACCTCTCTAGAGTCTTGGGTGGAAATGTGATTGGCTTACACTGAATATAGAAACAATGTGAAACACAGCATTCAATTCAGACAGATTGCAACGAACCACTTTTCAGTAAACTGTGAAATTCTTGCTGGCTTCTTCTCATGAATGGGACTCTGGTCCAACCAAAAGAAACTCTGAAAAGAGAGACTCCTTCTGCCTTTTTCTAGGTCATCCAGCTAATTGCATGGATTTTCAGTTGTGGCCCTGTTTGTAAAGAAGCAGCAAAGACAGAGATTGTTTTTTACCAGGAAGATTCATCAGTCTCTCTTTCAGGAGAGCCATCTGGACTCCAGTTCATGTTTTCAGTGTCACTTCCCTGGGCATCTTACCTATCTCCACTGTTTAGCTTCTGTGGCAGCAAAAATCTCTGGCACCACTCTCATAATGTTAACATTAAACCTATCTTGGAGCAACTCACACGTCTTCCTTTCTGATGGTAATTTGGTTTCCACCCTTGCAGTCCAAAGTATCAAAGCTAATGTAGTGCAGCGTTTCTTAAGAGAAATACCATTCTAAAATGACTGGAAACTGTTTATTTCTACCTATTAGTGCTGATGTTCCAGTGTCACTCATTCTCTCTCTCTTTTTCTCTCTCAATGGGCATATAAGAGTCTGTAAAAGAGAAGGAAAGAATCACAATGTCCTCCAGTGCCAACTATTAAAAATAAAGGCCAGTTGAATCCAGACATTTCCCTTCATATCACATTCAAGGCCTCCTTTCCACAAGGATCTGGTCTTGCTCTCTCTGTTTCTCCACTTGTAACCCACAATTATAGATTCTAACCTCAGCCCATTGAAGAGGAGCAAAGCCAGAAGGGACTTCTTGCCTGAAATTTGGTAGCATTGAGGTTGGTGGCTCAGAGCCTTATCGGAATGTCTCAAAAACATTTCAGTTATTTAATAGCAGGAGCTGAGTTTCTGGGGTGGATGTGAGAAGTTAAATGCTTTTCTATGAAAGCCAGTCTCTGAGGCGGGAGGCAGGAGATGGGTTGGACAGTTTGCAGCACAGTGCTGTGGGGTTTGGTTGGGTTACACAGAAGGAATTGGCCTCAGCATGGGCCCTGTGCTTCCTGCAGAAAGATTTTGCCACTAACACTTTGCAGAATTACATCTACCGATTATTGGCTGGCATTTCGTAGCACATGTAATTTGTACTTGTTTTTTCCCCTTTAAGGAAAAATAAAAAAGGAAAAAACACTCCCTTTCCAAGGGAATGTCCGAGTGTTTAACCAATAAAGCATTCTTGTTTCTTCAGGGGAAAAAAATCATCCTTTTATTTCATGTAGATTTCACATGCATTGTAATATGCTTCTAAACTTTTTAGGCTTAGATAACAGGGCTTGAAGTCCTACAGTGATAAAGCTGACTTGTACTTGTAAGTGATAACACCATAAGACTAAGACATTTTGAAGGACTTGTATCACTTCATCAAGGTTGATAGAGTGTGTTCTGTTAATGTTAGCTCAAATATGGCTCAAAGGGAGATAGAAAAATGTTAAAATTAAGCAAATTACAGGAAGAGTGACACTTACTGGATTGTGAGGCTTATTCGAGAGACAAACATCAAAAATTGCTGCTTGCCATGTGTGCTACTCCAGGTTGTTCTAAGATGAATACCTATCTGGACTAAATGCTTCTACACTTCAATATAACAGGAGATCAAGCCTTCATGTAAGTCTTCCATTCAAATTTGCATAACCATCGGAGATCTAAGAGTTCACTCAGGATTTTGCTTATGGAAAGACAGGTAAAAATGAAGCAGATTCATCAACACATGCAAACCTCGCTATCTAAAATCTGTCTCATTTCAGTATGTTCCTATTATTGTTTCAGCATGGACACTGAAGGGGTGCTATGGGTATAGACAGGTCCTGCTTTCTGAGTACTCTGTAAATTACATTCTTATATCATACCTAAATAGGAACTGCTGTGTGAGCAGAAAGGTTGTAAAACTAAATATCATGAGGAAGGAGTGTTCCAAACATTTTCCACAAAGCCTCAGCAGATGGCAGGAGTCAGATTCCTCTAGACACACCAAGAGAAAGATGTTTGTCATTTTATTTTCCAAGAGATTCCTCTTATTTTCAGTTTACAGTGAGCAAGTTGGACTCATCCGGGACCTCTCTCTCCCTCTTGAATGAGTCATACACATGGATTTTTGTGCATATACTTTTTGGATTAATCAGCAATTTCGCTTTGACTCACTCCCTTTATGTTTGATCCTCATTAAACATTCCAGCAAATGATTTTGGGTTCAATCCTGTGCTTATCCAATCCCAAAACTTGGCATTCTGTTAAATGGTGAAACACATTTCAGGCTGGAAACAAGTGAATTTAGAGAGAATTTATGGAGAGTGAATTTAAAATGAACTACAAGGCCATGCTTCCCAATCAAGATAGATAAATCCCAGCAAGAAATTGCCCATGAGCAGCCTAGGGAAAAGGACTATTTATTTCAGTGACTTCACAGCTGGACTCACACAGTATGTGTATTTGAAGGCAAAAACTGAAATACAAGTCATCCAAGAAACAACCTTCTATGAATCACTGAGAAAAAAAAAAAAAAAAAAAAAAAGAAAGCATTTGCAACAAGGAGTCTCAAATAGCAATGTTTTTACACAAGTCATTGTATTTTAGGTTGAAGTCTTATGAGAGATATTCTGAAAGGATGGTGAATCTTTAAACAGAGAAACTTTCAGATACATTTTAACTGTGTTGTATTTAGGGCAAAACACAGATATTAACTCATTCCTTTCCTTGATCTGTCTGGTGACTTTTTTGGAATGTTGACAATGTAAACAAATGTATGTCTTCTTTCTTTCATCTTGGACAAGGCCTGGGCAATGGTAGCTGAAGCAGCCCAATCTATGCAAGCAGAATGACTAAAATCCTGTTCATAGCTCTGAACACATCATCTAGACTCTAAGTCACTGAGCTGGCTCGCCAGAAGAACACAAACGAAAACCAATTTCAGTTCCTTCTGGCAGCAAGCTCGGAGGAAAGATGATCTGTTTAAGTCTAGTCTCTTTCCTTGGGCAGTCCCTTGTTCAAAATAAAAAATTAAAATAATATCACTGTGCCAGTATGTTTACTGAAGAGCACTGCATGGTGCAAGCAGTGTGTGGTTGGTCCAGGTTACTATGTGCCAGAGAGTCTGCACAGAGAGCCACGATTTTTCCAACACCGTGCTCCTCCTGCATAGTCTCGTTCTAGAGTCTGTCCTTCCACAGCCTATAGTGCTCCAGTAGGAATGGCCCTAATGGCCTGAAAACTCCTAGTGTAGATTTTAACCAAACTTGTTTTTCCCAAGAAAGCAAAGAGTCATTCAAAGACAATTTTTCCTCTTCAGTTTATTTTTAGAGGGCAGTCCCTCTCACATGGGCAATCATTCACCTCAAAGAAAAGCTAGAGCTGAGGCTGAGTCTCATTTCACTCCCATTTCTAAAATACCAGGGCCACTGGGAAGACCAGTATACATTTTCCACACTGGAAGAATACAGTGTATTTTTCACAGCAGCTTGAGGATTTATCTGGGAATGAGAGGGTGCTGGGGTGAAATGTCACAGCTTTAATGGCAAGTTACCCAGGTTTTCTTTGTTAGGGATATGTGATATATTTGCGTGTCTACAGAATATTTGCCACACTCTTCCATGAGGCATTGAAGCCAGGCTTTCAAATGCTGAGTAAATCTTTATTCCTTTCTCATGCCCAGCTTAATTTATTCCATCAGCACTGGCTACATAAAGACATAAATCTTCCCATGGAATGGTACAAAACAACCAGCATCAATTTGTAATTTCTAATGATTGAGCTGCAACTGGCAGGTGGCCAGGAATTAGGGCACTTCATCTTTTCCTTAGGCTTCATATAATAAAGTGAAATAATTGGGGCAATCAATTTTGAAAAAAAAAAAAAAAAAAAGCTGCACCTGTTTTGCTCACAGCAGAATTTGGAAAGCAGAACCCACCAGTTGGGCTACAACATCCTGGTCATTAAGAGGCCTTGATTCAGGCAGAAACAAAGAGAGGTCTTGAAGTTCATGGGGAAAGCAAACACTGTGAATATTCAGCCATGTCTTCATTGCTGCCCACACTCATTTGTCACTAGAAATCAGTAGAAGGACAAGGTCTCCCATGAGGTTTCCAGCTCCACCAGCTGGAGAGCAAGGTGGAAAAATAAGGGAAGAATCAGGTGACATTCTCCCTACCCATAATTTACGAACTTTATTTAGTGCTGTTGACATCAGCTACTGTGAACATTTGCTCCGGTGGTGGGATTTGAAGAATTTCGGAATTTTGAGGGAAGATACATTTTTAAAATACACATCTTCCTCAAAAAAGTGCTCTTGAAATAGTCTGCATTACCTTCTTCCCTCTCCTCTTTCATGCCTCCCTATGAGAAAATACACCAGAGGGAACAAGCCTGTATTGGGAGTGGCTTCCTCTTGGTTTTCAGAGGGTGGCTGCGGGGAAGCAGTAACTTGAAATAGAAGAGTCCATGATTAACATGCTGAGGAACTAATCTAGAATGGATTTAAGAACACGTTCAGAACCTCCTCTCCTATACCGGCTGGCAGACTCAATGGACTCTGCAGTGGTCTTAGATCTTTGATTCCTCTGAGTAAGTACATGCTATTGGAGGTGGGGAGGGTGTGCATGAATTTCTTGCATCAGTCAGAGAGCCTAATACCTTTGAAAGGACGTTGCACATCTGCCACATGGATTGAAGATGCAAGTAGAAGAGCTAGGGGGCTGTTACTATACAAGAATAGATGGTTCAAGAGAGACGTGATACATTTCAGTTTCTCTGTTTGCCAGCAAAAATATATGGGTATTCAAAATGCTGGTTCTCCTTCCTAGTTCTGGGAGGAAATGTGGCCTAAGCCACTACAGCACAATCAATTATTTAGATATAGTACGTAATCTTTCTAAAAGGCAGACAGTCATGAAATAGATCTTAGCTCTGTATACATCTCTCACAAAACTTTTCCATAAACTTATTTTTAAAACATATATATGATCCTTATCTGCCTCCCCAGGCAGTGATATAGGGCTGCCTTTCATGGAAAAATGAAAAAAAAAAAGAATTGAGGCAAGTAACCATGACCTTCACTTAGATCGGCAGCTCACTGCAGTTTTCTGTAGCTTAAAGAGTAACCACTACTGTGACCACCAATATTGCTGTTGTTTACAGTTATGTCCTTCTATATAGGATTTCAATTTATCTGCCTGCCATGTGAGAAGTTTACAGTAGAGATGGGCACTTTTCAGACACAATATGTAGAGACTTTAGTGGCTGGACAACATTCAGTTGTTATAAACTGTAAGGACCATATGGACATTGCCATGTCCAGGGGCTTAACCTGCCCATAACAGCACCTTCCTCTTCCCCAGCTTATTCCCTCTCAAGTTTCTTCCTGAAAGCATTAATATTTCAGACTTTTTCAAGAAAAACAGTCAGGGGAAAATGTCCAGTTTAGAAGAGTAATTTATTTTCCTATGTCTTTTTTTTTTTTTTTTTTTCAGAAATAGTCAAACTGTTAAAACATTAATTAAAATTAAAAGTAAAAAAGCCCAAGTCAGAGCATAAACATGGAAAGTCTCAGTTCAAATGATTAAAATTGAACAAAGTTATAAATCTATGAAAAGAAGAACACTGGAGAGTGTTAAGAAAAGTTTAACACATATTGTTATTCTCAATGTTAATTACATAATGAATTAATAAATGGGTAGGGGTTGTTATTTACAGAGGTGTGTTTGGTTGGTACTGCACTTAATGCCCCTTAGGAAGTAACTCTCTTACAGCAGCAGCTGGAGTAAATGCTATCTGCTGGGCAGGCACTGCTGTGTTTTTTGGAACTGCAAAAAAGAAGCAAGATCCCATGTAATGTTGTAAACCCCTTTTCACCTTGCGTGATACATCATCAATCTTTAAACATGATGTTCCTGTTCGTATTCAAGCAAATACCATAATGCTATAAAAGTTTCTTAAAAGAAAAATCATCGAACCTGTTGTAAAGTTAGTGAACAGAGAAGCCAATTCATTGTAATAAGCTCAAATGAGAGATAATGATCTAAATACCTCCACATTTTAGGAAAATGTGCATCTGGAATCTACCCAGAACTTTCACAATGGGCTGAACCAGCTCCTCCAGACTCTGGGAAAGTTCAGACCCACATACCCACTCACTGGCTCAGAACCATCAAGCTTTGATCTTGTATATATTTCATCAAGTTGCACATCACTGGTTCCCAACTGTGGCTCAGGCTGATTGCATCATTTAAGAAAAGTGCTACAGATGGCGTGGGGAAAACAACCATTTTTGGTCCACACTCTCTACAAATACATGCAACAACAACAAAAGGAAAAGAGAAGGAGTGAGCCATTTTTAACCAAACTGTATTGCTGCAAGGAATACAACTGTACTGCCGAAGAACATCAGCAGACATCAAAAGATTTACTCATTCTTAGCCAGAAGTTATTAAGGCCCAAGGAGGGGATTTCCCAGTGAAATTCTGTGGCTTGTGTTATGCAGGAAGTAAGCCTCTATGAGTCTCAATGGTCACTAAAAGCTTGAAACGCATCTCAGCATACTTGCAGGATACACAAGAGCTTCACTGAGAAGGTCACTCCAAACTACAGCCCAGCAGCTGCATGATTTCCATTGTCCTCACAATTGCTTGAGTGAAAACCAAGACAAGGTGTCCTGATTCCTGCCACAAAATGATTCTAGTTTGAGTTTGAGGTGATATTTCCTTCAACATATTTGTTTGGTTCTCGGTTCTCTCCATGAGCTCTGCCTGAATTTTAGTGATTTGGAAAAATGAGCTGGAACAAATGGCCCAGCTTGGGAGTTTTTCATAAGTAACAGTATGACAAATAGGAACAGGTTTTTGTGCCTGGAGAAGCATTGGCACCACAAAAGATCTTTGAGCAAATTTGTCCTCTATCTGTTCAGGACATCGTGCTTATATTTCATGGGACTCCAGTCAAACCCTCTAAATTGTCCAGTCAACTTGGACTTGATCTCAATGGGAAAAAAAGAAAAGAAATAAAGAAAAGAAAAAAAAAAAAAGTAAGAAAAAACCCACCACAGATCCATTAAATCTTAAAATAAAAATATTTCGCAATTTGAAGTGAAAAGAGGGAAAATGAGTTAAAGAAGTGGTTCTTAGAACCAGCTCTCCAGCTTGCTATGTCATTTCAAGAATGGCTTTGGATCACTGTTTTCAGTAGACAGCAGAGAGATGGACTGATGAAACGAAACAACTGTACCTGCCCTGTGCCTCTGTCCCTGCAAATGAGGCCAGAAATGCTTATTAACATCTAAGGAGCTTATGGAGCTGTACAGAGAAGGGCCAGTGAGCAGGAGACCTCTTCTCCATTTTATTCATCTGGATCCCATCATAGAGCAATAACTGTGAGATGTGTGCTCCCTGAGTTGTTGTTTGAAAGGAAGGTAACCCTACGTCCATAGTTCAGCCCAAATCTAGTGACTCCTTGGTAAAAAAGCAGTGGGAGTTTCTTAGTGGTAAACAATATTAATCACAATTTCCCATTGGTGCAGACTATCATTAAGCGATTAAAGACTGTTTACAATGAAGGAGGGAGGGTGTCAAGGGGGTGGTATTTGTTTTGACAACCATTCATTTCCCAAAACCACTGGGAACCATATTCTTGGTTTAAGTACAAGGAAATCTCTGAGGTTAAAGGACTGAGGCAACGTATTAATACTTTCTCACTCCCTTGTGCCACAGTCTTCTTCCTCTACCTCCACTAGCCAGTGTCAAAAAGTGATACAGCCTTCTAAGACCCTTAACTTCTTCCCAGAAGGTTATCTCTGTCTGCTGCTGGGACCCCAAGGCCCTTGAGAAGATTTTGGAATTTTGGTGAACAATCTTTGCCTGCAAGATATATTTGAAGAAATGCCTTTCATTCTTTTGGCTTTGGGCACAATCTGGTGTTACTGCAGTCACCCTCTATTACCTGATATGAACAGATTGAGACAGTTTATTTTATCAAATAGAATGCCTGCAGACACTGCAGGTTGTTTGCCTCATGCCTGGCAAGCCTCCAACAGCCAACACATGTCTTGCTTGTTTTTCAGGAACCTTCCTCAAACAAAATTAATTGTTGCTTAGTGGACTTTTGTCATCAAGCCAAAAGTATAGGGTTCAGAACCAATTAATGATTAGAAATAAACAGCCATGATAATTATTAAACCCATTCTACTGTTTTTTTGGCACTGCCTGGTTGCCACAGTTTGAAGTCATGTATTTCTCACACTTCCTAGGCCAGCACGTATCTTTTCTTGTTTTGCTGATGGGTTGATAGTTGGACTAGATGATCTTTTCCAACCTTAATGATTCTATGGTTCTATAAATACATTAGCCCCATCTTTTTTATTTTTTCCTGAAATAATTAAAAAAAAAAAAGACTTGTAAGCACAAGATAGCATTTTGCTTCTTCTCCAGATATGAGATGTCTCAGTTTGGGCAATTTTACAGAGTTCTGGCAGTAGTATAATGAAGACTCTGTATGAGGACTGTCCATCTGTGGCACTAGTAAGTATTCAGACTAAGAAATCTTTCACTGTGTTGGACATGTTGCCTCATGCTGGGGAAAAAGAAAGCGAAAACAGAGACAAAATTGCTATTTTCTTCTCACAAAAGAACAAATGATAGGAGTGTGATATAAGATGTCTGAAACAGGGCTTAAAAATCACAGTTAGAACTCATTAAATATAGGAAAAGGTATGTTCCATACATGCCTCTTCCTCTACAATCTCCATTTGACAGCAAGAGTTAAAGACAGTCAGCACATTGCAGGATTTAGCTCAGAGTCTCTCTACCAGCAAAGTAAAGCAGGTTGAATCTGAGATTTCTACGACATGTTCAGACAATGCAGGAAAAGTGCATGAGAAACTTTCACTATGTTAATTCCAGGTCTTGCAGAGAGCACAAGCATCTTGACCGTAGGGGGAAAAATGTAGTTGTGAAGAAGTGCAATACACAAAATCAGAAACAATTAACTGCAGGAGCAAGATTTAATGGCTTTTAAAGTTTCCATCACTCAGTCATGGGGAGGTTTTTCTAACATAAACCAGTGACAAATTGCTGGTGAGAACAGCCAAAGGAATGGTTCTGTTTCAACATCAGGAGTTAATCGACCCAGCATAATCACACACTTTGGTTATATTTATCTAATATAATTCACTGAGAAAAATTCTTGAGTCAAAATAGCAGGTTTCCAGAGTCAGTCAGGGAGCCTATTAAATAAATACCACGTTTTGAAGAGAAATATATCAAAAGGAAGTTTCACGTTTCTCAAGCAAAAGGTCTGAGCCCTGGCATTTTTCTCTCCGCTGTTCAATTCCACAAACATCTGAAATAAGACAGTCTGCTTGCTACTGAAAACTCTCAATGAAACCTGAAACTGAAGGAATATCCCACAAGTAAAAGACTAGATACTCCGGTGTGAAAAACTGTCTTCAGCTTGAGGGACAGCACAGAATCTGCCCCTTGCATGGCTGCCTTCTGATTTTATACTCTGGAGCAAATTGTAGTTCTGAGTTATTGAGTTAAGCAATCTTCTGCACTGTAGTTATGAAAAAGTTCTAAAGATCAAGACTAGTCAAAAAAGAGTGTCCTTTAGAAGTTTCACTGAGATGATAAGTTTATTTCCTTAAATGATCATCTCTCATCATCTCTGCTTCCAAGGCAAATGAGCTCTTTCTGAGGGAACCTGATCAGATACCAGCAGAATTACTGCAAGGGTTCTAAGAAACTCCATGTGATAATTTATGCTCTTTTTCTCAGCCATCTGAGCTAGCATGAATATCTCATTCTGCATCAGATGAATATGTCAGCTTTGAGTCTTCCAAGTAGAGATATATGACCCATTTTCTGCCAGGCAATTTTTCAGATAAATTTATCTTCAAGAGCTACTATCAAAAGATGTGAAAAAGAGAAGGTTCTCTGGGCACTGCTAATTTAGGAGAGCAGTATTTATTCTAAGAGTTGGCTGCTTCCTGCTATTTAGAATTTATAAACTAGTCCAGTGAAGATGGCTTGTCAAGGTCACTGCTTCATCAGTCCCACTGGTGTCAGTGGCTGAAAGGGCACAACCAAAAACAGAATCATTCCATGTGGTATCTCTGTATTTTAATTCCTTTGGAAAAACTCAGCTTATAGCCAACTTCAGATTTTAGGGATCTTGAACCTTTAAATTGGCTATTTTTATGCTTTTATGGATGATACGTTTCTGTTGAGGATGACACAGGACAGCCCTTCTGCCAGGATTTCCGTTAAAGGGTCACATTCAAAGAGCATTTGACTAAAACTGAGATGTTTTTGCATAGGTATTAATTGAAAGATTCTCTGAAATTTTTATCCTCCACCCAGAACCTAAGTGCCTAAAATTTCAGACCAATTTCCTCTGCTGGAAAGGATTCACATCCAGAATAAATACAATCATTTATGTAGAGGCTTTTCTAGGAGCACTGCAAGTGAAAGCTGAGTGGATGGTTATTTCCAATGGTGGCTTAGATCTTGCGCAAAACAGAATAACAGAGTGAAAGGAATTTTGGAGAGATTAGGAAAGAGGTATTGCTTGAGGCTCCAAATGAAGACAAATGGAGTGGGGAAATGTGCTATCTGGGAGACTGACAAGGATACCAGAGGGGATGGAAAACAAGAGAGTTGGCCAAATCAAGTTGCAGAGAGAGTATGTGACTGATGATCTGAGGATTTTCTTAGAAGGCTGCCAAGGTCAGAGAGAGCTGGAACAAAGGGTCCAAGGGAAGACCCTTGCAAAGTGCTGACAAGGAGAGAGAGAGGTCAGTACGTGGAGGCACTGCTGGGAGCCTTGCCTTGGACTCCACAGTGAGGAATCCAAATGATGTCCAGACTAGCTGAAGAGATGTAAGAAAACTGTTTCAAAAGGAGAAGAGAACTGTGAAAAAGTTTGCTTGGAAAAAAAAGTTAGAAAAGAAGTGGTTTTGCCAGATGTGCCCCTTGGCAAATTTGCATTTTAGAAAGATCTGCTCAGAGCAATGTTTCATGAACTCTCACAGAGTGAGTTCTGCAACATCTCCGTGATGATCGAGATTTTTGTGCTTTCTGTGGCTTTATTCCCCAAAAGAGAGCTGAGCAGAGACTTGAGCATGGAGTGTAGAGACGCAGAGCTTATCCCTCAGCCTCAGGTGGGGATTAATCACTCTGCCTGGCACAGCTTGTTGCCAGTGGCAAATAAACACAGTGTATTGATCTGTGCTCAGAGGTACTGGTGGATTTAACACTAATCCCTTTTGATTTAAAATTCTTTACACTTCAGAACTGGTGAGTGCATTTTGTCAAAACTGAGAAACACTGTAGACTGGATAAAACATCGGGGCATCTTACAACAGGCAATCTCTGTTTAGCAAAAACCTACAGAGAGATTGAAGTGTTTCACAGAATCACAGAATTGTTTGAGTTGGAAGGGACCCTTAAAGATCTTCTGATCCAACTACCCTGCAATGAAAAGGGACACCTACAGCTCAGTCAAGTGCTTAGAGCCCTATCTAGCCTGACCTTGAATGTCTCCAGGAATGGGGCATCCACTCAAGTCTCTGGGCTGTTCCAGTGCTTTACCACCATTATTATACAAAACTTCTTCCTTATACCCAATCTAAATCTCCCCTCTTTTAGTTTGAAACTATTTCCCCTTGTTCTGTTTTCTTGTTCCTCTCTGAGCATCCCTCCAAATGTCAGTCCCATTCCCTCTACTTGGATATCTCCGAGCTACTGCCCTTCGCTAATATCTACAGTCCTGGAAAAGACTCTCAGGAGTTTTTGCACAAATCCTGAGCTGCAACTAACCTAAAGGAATATCTTCATGTCTCTTGCAATAGGAGCCAATCAACTTTGTAAATAAATGTGTCCTTCAGTCAAAACAGAATTTTTTATTCTCTCATCCTCTTAGTTTTCTTGTTAGGTTTATTGCTATGAAGGAATTGAGACACGTGCCTTTTCAACTTCTGCTTAATTTTGCACTTGCTGTGCTGTTTGAGAGCTTGTTTCATGAGTAAACACTTGTGGGGCAAGGTGCCTTTAATCAGTCTTGGTTCATTGACCTTTTAGGTTATGTTGGAAATGTATGTGGCGTGCAAAGGGTTATATAGAGAGGGGTCTTCTGGCTGACACAACCTCCTCCCTCAGAAATGCTGCAAAGGGTTAAATACATAATAAACCCAGTGGGGAAGGAGAAGAGAAGGCTAGCCAAGCTGTTTCTTGTGCAGCAGTGCCAAACTGGTTATTTATAACATCCTGGACCAGAGGCTGCCATTTTCCCTTTTCTCATTCCCTGTGAGGTGAGAGGCATTTTCATTCTCCCCTGCTCCCGCTCTCATAATTTTGGCAGCTCTGCTTCTTGAACTTGACCAAATGAAGCCAATCTCAACACAGCTGTTTGATAAACAGAAACAGGGGCAGCAGGCTGGGCTTTGAAGAGGCTTTTGCAGAGCAGTGACTGAACGTTTGAATAATGGTGCGCAGTTGGCTGAAGACTCCTCTCCTTTGGAAGGACATCAGGCAAAGCAAGAGTTCGTCAAATAATTAACAAAAATGGAGAGAGAAGGATGCCAAGACAAACAGGGGCCTTTGAAATGGTGCGCACTTCATGGCCTCTCCTCTAAACATTCAGTTATGCACATGCACAAGCACACATACTGAAGGAATAACCTCATACATGTACGTTCAAACAAGTTTGGTACCATGGTGAGACCTCAGAGGAAGGTCCTGACAGACCCAGGCAGAGAAGAAAATATAACACTGGTGAGAAAAAAATGGCTCTTTACCCAGAAATTTGAATATTCTGCCCACTTCTTTTGCTACCACAAAACCGACTTCCTATGCACAACCTATGGATGGAAAATGAAATAAGAGTAAGGAAGGAAAAAAAACAACAAGGGGAAAATGAAAAGAATAAACGATATTGTACTACCTCCAAACCCCATGGAAATATGAAAGACTACTAAGAGGATTTACTAGCCTAACTGTGAATACACAAGTTCCCATCCACTGATGTGGTATGTGCTCTAGAAAAGGAAACCTCTTTCAGTGTGATGTGCAGTGTAAAGTATGGCTGTATTTTTGAAGCTATTACTTTCATGAAGTGGGTATTTTAGATTGCGCCAGAAAGTGGAAAAAGTTGAAGAGGAAAGGCTGATGGGTCAGCACCTACATTCTGGAGCCTTTGGGGTATTTAACTCAGAGTTCAGTTCTAATTTGCTAAATCAGCCTTTTGTTTTGGACCTGGCCTTGGACATCTGCTGGTGAGTTTCAGCCCAGTTCATTTAGATATCATCCTTTAAAAGGGAAAAAAAAAAATCTGTTGAAACCCAAAGCTGTATTGTCCCCCCAAAAGCTTGTTTTTTCAAAAAGCACTGTTGTGCATTGCCTGGTCATGTTTTCAGTATCTCAGGAAGTGGGTTTCCATTCTCCCCTTCATAGCATTTCTCAATGCAAACTCAACAGGGGATTAATTTTGCACAAGGTGTTTCTGAGGGTTTGCAAATAGTTCCCAAATTTCTATGTCAGGGAGTGCCTCTGGCAATAGGTTAACAGCAGTGTTAAAGAGAGAAGGCTTGTCTTCACCAGGCTGTCAGGGTACAGTCATTAGCTATCCAACTACACAGTCCTTGTCTGGAGTCACCTGATCAGACCCAGTTTCTTTGAAGGTATTTATTTATGTACTCACTTTGGGGCATGCCAAGTGTGTAGAACTATGTCAGTTATGCTAACAGGTTGCTGGGGACCCTTCTGAGTTGTACTAAATGCTTCCCTTACTGAGGAAGCACAGGCTTTCCATGGATGAGAGCTTTGTGGCCAGGCTTCCATTTGCTGCAACCAGTGGTATTTAAAAATGTGATCAGACCTTGCGGATGTTTGGGAAGAATAGAATCCAATAGGATTCTAGGAGACTTGCTCCTGTACTGTTTAGACTAGTAAGGGAGATGCAACCTCTGCCATCTGTGCTGGTGGCACGGTGCTGTAAAAGTAATTTTGGGGTAGCACCTAAGGGAAATACAAAATTTTACACCCCTTCTGGGCCTCAGCACTGGGTGAGGGCACAGTTTATGCTGACAGAAGGCAGCTTTTACTGGCACAACAGGTGGTGCAGATGATGCCTGACACTGGCAGAAAGGATCCAAATTACTGCCAGCAAGAATGGTGGTTTTTTGGGCAGTCATCTCAAAGAAATGGGACTGAAAGACCATTGATTTGCCTAGTAGACCTCAGATGCTAACCACTGTCAACCTCTCAAAGCAAGAGCTGACAAGAGTCTGGCATTTTCTGAAGTAAAGTCCTCCAAAACTCATTACCTCCTCTCTTCACAATCCCACCAATAAACATTAACTGGAGTGCAGCCAAGCACAAGGAACAAGCCTGTGACATGCAAGAAGGAGCTGGTATTTCATGACAAGTCCAATAGCACCATGTTTGTAGATCATCTCCATCAATTTGGCGGGGAACTAGCAAGAAGGCTGCCTGAGTGCTTTCTCTTTCTCTAAGATTCGTCCTGGGGCAAACTGTTTCATCTACAAGATCTTTGTCTATGGAAACAAGTGAAACAAATGCATCATTCCTCTCTTCTCTCTCTCTTTCCCCAGCAAATCCACTTACTGTAGCCTGGTAAATGTCTTTATATGTATTTAAAAAAAACATTGGTGCAATTCTTTGGGATTGCTTTTATAAGCACTGTTCTCTTCCAGAGCAAGTGCCATACAGAGTAGGACTTTTGATGTGATTTCTTTCTCTTGGCAAGGAAAAAAAAAAAAACTCCAGACACACACAGAGCTGCTGATCTACCTTCTTTGCATTGGATAAATAAAAATATTTCACAAAATTTCCACTCAAAGTGTGCAAGATTCAAATCAAGGCCTAGTGTTGAACCAGAATCTTAGAATCACAGAACGCCTTGGGTTGGAAGGGACCTTAAAGATCATCCAGTTCCAACTCCTTTGCCACCTATCAGCTCAGGCTGCCCAGGGCCCATCCAACCTAGCCTTGAGCACCTCCAGGGATGGGGTACCCACAGCTTCTCTGGGCACCCTGTGCCAGTGCTTCACCACCCTCTGAGTAAAGAATTTCCCCCTAAAATCTAACTTAAATCTGCCTTCCTTCAGTTTAAAACCATTCCCTCTTATCCTTTCATTATCAAACCATGTAAAAAGTGGGTGTCCTATTAGCTCTGGAGGCTGTTCCATTATGGCTTACAGTAAATAAACAAGCAAGATGAGAAATATGGTTGAAGAGAGTGAATTCACCAGAAAAGACATATCTTGGAGATCTTATCACTTCTGAAATCTGCTGCATTTGAGCCTTCAGCAAGGAAACAAAGATAGATATCTAAATGATCCCTCTCTAGGGAGATTTGCTGGAGTATCTATAGAGTACTGCCAGTCCTGCAGGACAAGTGCAAAAAATTCCACCTGTCCATAAGTCATGAGATGGATATATAGTATGCAGCACTAACACGAAACAAGTACACATGTGGTTCTGTGTTTTTGTGCACTAGCAAAGAGAAAACAGAGTCACAAAAACATGGAAACATAATAAAGAATCTCATTTGTGTCTCCATGTGTGATCTGGTAGCTGAGAGGTAGAGAGAACAACACTAAAACTTTAACTCCCTTTCCTACAATGTTTTGGAGTCAACATGGCGCAGCTTCTGCGAAGTCACACTTGTTATCATAGCCTAAATCACACCTGTACTTGTGTCCCCAACAATGGCTGAGATTTGTTCTGGAGGAATTGGTGCTAACATCAATTCACCTGCTTCTGTGCAGCTCGGGATCCCACTGAGGACCACAGCAAAGACACGTTGTCTCCTTTTGTCTCAGTGTCAGGACAGATTAAACTGAAGACGACAGGCCAAAAAATGTTGCTGTGTATTTGTAAAACATCCTATGGGTAGGTAAGGGACACCAAAAGCTTATGTGTGCCATTGTTCCTAGAACCTTAATCTGCAGGATAAAGTCCTTCTGGCATTTCTCTGCCTCCATTCAGGCTACCTAAAATTGCTAAGTGGTAAGATATCCATCTGCACAGAACTGGAAGTGTTTGCTGAATGGTGACTCATGGCTTCAGCTCCCTGTTGACAAACACACAACACTTATTCCCTCTACATGAAATGAAAGGAACAAATGGATTTACACTGTGGCCACTTCTCTATTAGGATCAACTAAATAATCTGTGTTTTCTCATGTCTGAACTATATTAATAAACTGTTTTTAGAGTAACCAAGACCAGCCAACATCTTCTGACCTTCACTGACCTCTGTGAAAGTACTGATTCCAAACATAGGCCCAAATCTCATATAATGAACATGACCACAGTCTTCTGACATCATTCTTGGGTAGTACAGAGCACAGCACCACAGCAATCCAGTTTTAACCAGTATGAATATGATCCGAATGCTCTACTCTTATTGCTAATCATTCTGTGGCACTTTAGAAAGGACCATGAGCATATGAAACACAAAACAGGTGAATAGTGACAGCAAGATATCCATCTCTTGCCCCAAAGACTCTGATAGATGTCCCAATCAAACCTAATCAAATAAAAACCTAATCAAACAACTACAACAACTACAACAAAAAACAAAACTGTTAGAAGCAATAGTTCCAGTCATATGGAGACATATGCAGCAATCCGTTGAAATTCATGGAAAGGACGATGGAACACAGTGACTCACTTTTGGGCTATGACTTGTCTAACAGATAATGTCATTATTCAAACATGACCAGCACTAGTCTATCAGACAAAGCCTGCAGCACTGGAGTCAGAAGGGCTAAGATGATCTTCTACTTCTGGCAATGGTTTGGTAATGGATTCTGGAGAAGTCCTGCTTCTTCGTTTGGTTAAGAAAAAGGACAGTAAGAGCATGGGTATGAAGAGCTTGGAGAACATATAAGGTAAAAGGAACTTAGCGTAGCTGCTACACAGTATCATCTATGGAACCCCTGTGGTATGTTTGCAGGGGCCCAAGCCCATGCGTGAGGGCATGGATATGGGCTGACTGCCAGGGGAGGAGCTAGTTTGTGGCATTAAATTGGGCCTGAGCTCTCGTCCACTTGAGTCTGCACAAATAGGAATTGTAGGTTATGCCTTAGGCTATGGTCCATCCCATCAAGATTTATGCCAAGTTTAGCTCTTCCTAAATCCAACTGTGGGCATTTCAAGCTTGAGCTGCAGCCAACAATGTGATGAAACTATAAGCTACAGGATGCTTAATTGTGTTCTCAAACCACTCTTCCCCCTGTGGTGTAGACCTAACCTGCTCAGAGGCTGTTGTCTTGGAGCATCTGCAGGAGACTCCCTGGCACCAACGGGCTGAAGATATTTCAAAACACAAATTTGTGTGGCAGGGGAGCAGCAGTGCAGCCCTGGCCAGACTATTGCTTCCTTCATATCTGCACAGAGACTGTGGCTGTCAGGTGTTTTGGAGACCACTGGCCAGGCAGTTAGTGAACACCTGGTCCTTCTCAGAAGGATCTATGCATGGAGATTGTTACGCTGTTCCACCGTGGAACTGCTGGCCTTAGAAACAGCCAGCCTTAAGGCAGGGTCATCCAAGTGGCTGTTCAGTACAGTCGGCTCTTGGAGCAGAGGTTTCCTCAGAGAGCAATTCTGGTGAGGGAAGTTTATCTGATATTGCTTGCTCTTGATAACCGCCAAACCTGGGTTTCAGGCTGGGTGATGTGTTTCCCATTAAATCTGTTCTATCTTGCACTTTCTTAAATGAAAGACACTGCAAAAGATATCTCTTTTTCTTTTCTCTTAAATGTCTTCCCATATTTACACCCTCCCAGTCCTACAGGCAGGCTGCCTACTCATATTTAAAGGTACAGTATACAGAAACCAGAATTATAGCTGTGCAGCCCACACACTGAGGTCTTCAGGACAAACATGTATCAGTAGAACGCAGAAGGCAATGAACAACCTTTTCCTTTCCTTTTTCGTTAAACTTTCAGGTGACCTGTGATGAAGTTATCTGACAACCACAAGGAGCCATCATTGGCTCTTTTAAATACAGGCTAATGCCATGGATGTTATTTGCATTACATGACAGCCCAATGAACCACAATATGAATAAGGAAAGGAACAGCTAGGGTTTTCTTGACCAGTAAATCTCTCAGTTGCTTCCTATCAACATCAATTTGTATTTCTTTGCAGACCATTAGTGATGTCAGTAGGTAATAGCATCAGTGAGGGCTCAGGATTGCATGAATGCTTGTAAGTAGATGTGAACATATTTATGGGGGGCAGGAACTAGGGAGACACAGGAACTGGGAAAGGAGGTGTTGGTCTGGCTGTTATCATTCCGTCGATATATAGCTGGTAATTTAAGCCCACCAAAGTGAACTCAGTTGATATTCTGGAAACAAATCTCTCTTTGTTCAGCTGCAAAAGAAGGACGGTCAGGCAAAAGCACAAATATCCTGCTGGTTATCAGGCTGATAGAGAGAATCAGGCAGAGGATAACCTCTGTTTGAAATAGTCAGTATCCTGGCAAATATCAGGAGAAGGAACTAGAGTTCAGCAGCTTATCCTTATGAGAGGACACAGAGTGCCCTACCCAGACAGAGTGTTATCTTGCATTAAACTCTCAACAACCTGAGTACCTCAAGTGAAGTGTGATTAAGTGTCCTGCTGACCAGCTGCTCCATGCAGCTGAGAGTAGGCCATTTTCAGTAGCGGGCAAAATCCCTCCTGCATATTGTCAGGTTGGCATCCTGCCTGAAAGCTGAAGATAACCATCCCTGAGTGAGTAACAGACCCTCCCGAAGCATTTGTGGCTGGGAGGCTCGCTTGGTCTTGCTTCTCATCTGGAAGTTGCTCCTTCCAAGCAGAGGTCTAGGAATGCCATCAGCTGATTTGGTTGTAAGCTCTTGTTCTCACACTCTAGGTTTTCCATGCAGGGTTGTCTGATTGTCTTCTAGCACCCTGCTCCAACCTGTCTGCTCAGCCTATGCACGCAGAAGGGATTTGAGAAAATCCCAAGTAGTTGGTGACTCTGTAAGGAGAATGGAGAAAGGGAGCCAGAAGTGGCCACCAATTCTACTAGCTCATCCACAGCAGGAGGTGGTTTGGAAGGCCAGAAGGTACCTTCACGATGGAATGTCAAAAAACACATGATGATTTGTCTCTATACCATGGATATGGTATAGATGGCAGTGGATGGGCATGCAAGGAAGTAAAAAGTGTTTCAGACAACCAAGGATCCCTATAAAGAAAAGGCCACCCACAGAGAGTCATTTCCATTATTCAGAGTGCTAGCTTAGTCTCTAATGTTCAAATTGGATGACAATTTCTTCTACATCCTAAATTACAGAGAGGATGTAACTTCTAGAGGAACTGGATTTTGCCATCCCCACCCCATTGCTCACTCCTTTCCTCCAGGCAAGGATGTCAGCAATGAGCACCACCCAATTCATGCATCAAGGGTCATCCGATACAGGCAATGTCTGTAGCTGTATGAACGTGGTTTCTCTGGTATGAAAGAAGAGGCCTATTTAGATTCAAGCCAGAGTCAACATGACTCATTGGCTAATATATCCTCCACTGCAGAGCTCAGGAGGTCACTGCAGGTTCAAGTCTCACACTGGGGCTTGGAGTGGTGCTTCCTGCTGTGGGGAATGGAAGGGAGGTGCTGTGCTTCAGGAGGTGCTTTCTATTGGAGGAGGGAAAAGATTTTTAATCAGATATCCCTGCTGGCAACAGTTCCAAAGGGGAATTAATTATACCACAGCAAATTCATCCCTGGTGGAGACTCCTTTATCTTCAATGAGCCTGTCACGAGGCTGATTCTGTCAGTATTTTGCAGGAGGTCGGTGTGCTGTTTCTTTCTTTCTGTTATTGTTGGTTTTGAGTTCTTTTTTATTTTTGGTTTTTATTTTCTTGAGTGACCTGGTCTTCTGGCTCTTGTCCCCTCTGGCAGTCAAACAGGTTCCAGCAGCCAGAGGTGTGTGTGTTCCTGTGAGCTCTTGCAGAATTACTACACAAGCTTCTGGCCTGGACAGATCACCACTTCATTGCCTTGCAGGCCTCTTTCTTTCACCTTTCTAGCAGGACTTGGGACCATGGGCAAAGGGACATACTGTCCATCTTCTCCCCGTTTCCCAGCTATAAAAACTGCTAAGAGAAATGAAGTGATAGGACAGCCACATCTGCTTCCCCTTCCCTGTGCAGCTCTTTGCTGTTTTTCCATCAGCAGCTCTACCTCTAACATTGCTGTCTTTGCAGAGAAATGCACAAAGCTGCAGCAGCTTGGGGAGCTGTGCACCATCTGAAAAGGTAGATCCTTCCTTCCTGTCATTTCAAGCATCTTGCTGGAGATTCATTAAATGATCTTTTGCATAGTGATGACAGCTGAGGAGTACATAGAAAAGAGAGCTCTTCTGCAGTCCCTTTTTTATGATGAAGCAGAAGGGAATACTCATCCCTCATGGTCAGCTCAACTGACAGTGAAATACAGCTACCTCTGGGGTGAAACCCAGGAATTTGGACAAGAGAAGGAGGAGAGTTTTCATTTCAAAGACAAACTAGTAGCAAATTTAAGGGAAAGTGGATGTCAGCATTGTCTGAGCACAGCTGGGATAGCTCTGCTCTGGGAAAGAGGCCTTTGTGGGGGTCTTTAATTCTGGAAAGTGTGCAGCACCTGGTCTAAGAGCATCATGCAAAATGAGAGAAAAGTGGAAGCTGTCAGAATCTCTCTTTGTGGAAATATTCTGAAGTATGAAACAGGCTTCTTTACAGACATAACATCAGGGTATAGAGTAACCAGTAAAAAGCATCCAGCTCATTGCTCCTTTTGCTTCTCTCTCCTAATCGTCCCCTTTTGTTCCCTTCTAAATGATCTGAATTTTCTTCTTTCCTCTTTTTCAAGCAAACAAGAATTACCATTCACTCTGGCTGTCAGTTACCCACTAACAGCCTTGAATCTGTAGGTTGATCAAAATTGACAGAGGGTGAAAAGAATTATTGCATTCCTACTGGTGTTGTGAAAACAGGCAACTAGGGCAGAGGGAAGAGCAGCCCTCTGAAGGGGAAAGTTACACAGGGAAAACACTATTTTTAAATGCCAGAAAATCCAGCCAAATAACATTATGCCCCAGAGTCTTCACTCAGTCAGTTCTGCTTTTCACAGTACTGATCATTCCTCAATTAGCTGCACAGTAGATTTGATTGTTGCTGCTTGTCTCATTCCTCATCTTCATCTTGAAAGTCACTGCTGTAGGACCAAGGGGAACACAAATAGTTCAAGACAGCAATCCAAGAGACAGTCTCTCTTGGAGAGACCTTATGTTAACCTGTCTGGCAGTTCATTTCAAGGGACGATGAAGTGAGTCAAGTCATCAGTTCTGAGGTCATTTGAGTAGGAAGGAGTAAAGACGGGTCAAGTCATTTGTTTGCATCAGGTTTATCAGCACATACAGGCAATGCTGACTGGATGGTTTTAAAGTCTCCCTTCTAAATTGTTGGGTTAATGGTTGGACCAGATGATCTTAGTGTTTTTTTCCACCTTTATGATTCTATGCTTCTAAATCACCAGACCTAAGGGTGACAGGAAACCTGATGATGTTAGTGCAAAGAGACCCAGTGGCAGACCATACTGTTCTGTCTAATTTGCCACAGTATGGATAAATGAGGATATTCAGTGAGGCTTGCTCTGAAAGAGTTAATACATTTTATGAGGAAAGCTGCCATCCCTCAAGGTCATTTTATCTCTTAGTTACATGAATTCTAGGAAAGCAAAGATTCTTTCCAAGTAAGTTGCTGATTTATCCAAGTGATGCTGTTACAGAAATTGTTGTGCAAGATCCAGGTCTTTCCAGGGTATAGCAAGCATGTGTGGTGTTTAGATTTGGGCTGTGTACTGCCAAGCTACTGACTCCCTTTTTTCTTCCCTTCTTCCTCCTCCCACCTTCTCTCTCTGCCAAATCACAAGCTTAATAATAATTAATAAGAATAATAAATAAATAGATGAAAGTGGAAACATTCCCAAAACCTGTTATCACACCAGCAGTTTCAGTCCAGACCACACTAATTTCACATCAAGCCTTAGAACTGTCAATTCTCATTACTTGCCAGTGTTGAGTACGGGAGGAGAGAATTTCGATCTCTGTTTTTCAGAATCAAACTTTCTGTTTAATGTGGTGGGGAAAGTTGAGATGAAATATAGGTCTCAAGGGACTCTCCCTGTGTGAAAGCTTATTACAGCTGTAACAAAACCTTCTAATTGGAACTGATTCTGTTACATGCATGGTATTCTGGTCTTGGGTACGGGGGGTAGGAGAGAGCTAGGGGGAGGATGACAAAAAGACAAAAAGCCCCAAAAGCAAACAAATGATAACTGCATTCATTCTCTCTCCTCCTCACTGCTTCACAGAATATTTTCTGTGTCTTGCCAGGGGTCTTGTGAGATCTGTAGGAGTTTTGCTGGGTCAGGCTGTTGAATGGTACTGTACAGCAAAGCAAAATTTGCAAACTTGGATTCACTCACAGGAGTGGAAAATTGTTCAGTGGTGTTTGAAATACAGAATTTGTTTAACCATGGCAAGAGAGCCTAACAAGCTATCAAAAGCCAGTATTCATTTACAGCTGAAGACAGGCAAATACTTAAAACATGTTATGGTGACCAATAAAATAATAAAGTCGCAGACAGAATAACCCCAAAGGTACAGTTCCTGCCCAAACCAAAGTATGTCTGTGTCTGTCTTGGTGACATATAATGACTTCACTAAAGCAACTGAGAAAACAACTAGTGCCAGTCTGTAATGCAAACATGTACAAGTTGTTTTCCCAGGCTTTATCTTCAATGAAGATATAAAGAAGATGCAGAAGAAATGTGAGAGGAGGAAGAGAAAAGTACAGAAAAATGAAGCACCTTGCCCAACATCAGGAATTAAACGACTATTCGGTGTTACATCCACTGTACTGCCTCAGGCCATCACTTTTTCATTGCCTGTGAAGGTTCAACATGCTGATGTGCACCTGACACACTACTCTGGGCATCCTGCCATGCTATGGGTTCTCTGAAGCAGAACATTCCACGTATCAGAGATAACCTCTCCTCGGCTGGAAGAACATGGAAAAGATTTGCATCATGTAAGAACTCATGCTAAGACTTGGAGGAGAGATGTGTTAGACAGACCCTTGGCTTCCGTATACCTTTGATTTGCTGAATGAGGTTGGGCACGAGCCATTTCAGCCAGCGACAGAGATGTCTGAGAGACAGATGTCTTAGTACACATTCCAGGGTTTTCTTTTCACAAGCCAGTAGGTGTATTTCCTCAAGAGAGACTGGTCATCGTGGGACAAAGGCTGTAATAGACTTTGTCAAATGCCTTTTTGGAAGGGTTTTTCATTCAAGTCTTGTGCACAAGCCTGATCAAATGAGAAATAAACTATCAGACTTAATGCCCCTGTAGTAACAGTATTCCTTCCTCTCTTAACATTATCTTCATCTGAACATCCGAGATGCCTCAGCAGAGCTTTTCTGTGGCAATTCTACCTCTCTACTCTTTCTTTGTTTATCGAAAGAATGTACCACAACATCAGTTACATTAATTTCAGCAATGAAAAGTTGCTTCTTGACTCTTAAGATTTGAATTCCCATCTAACCCCACTTGTTTTTCTGTTTTTAGTTCTTCTGGGCACAGATCTTCTCTTGTTTCACATAGGTTTACTAGTTGGCAATGACTTCAGGGGAAGGGTAGCAAGCTCCTTCTCCAAAGGCTACTGTGACACTGCTAAAATGACAGCAAAAAGCACTCTAGTGTTCAAAAGCAATCCTGTGATGGTGATTCAGAGAGGAGGAATCATCTGATCCTCCCTGATATTCATATCAAACACCGTCTTCATGCCGAGTCTTGAAGGAAGGGATCTCATCTTCCTTCAGTTCCCCCATGAACAGTTCCCCTTTTCTCTCCTCTCCCTGCCTCTAAGAAATACAGGTTGGCAGTAGTAAAATTATAAAGCTGCATTTAAAGCTGCTTTATGCTGTGAAATTAAACTCAGGCAATGAACATGTCCAGCCCAGCCAGAGCACTGTCCAAGGTTTATTTTTATCTCTACAGTGCCAGAGATTAACTGTACATTTGTCTTAATGGTATCACCCTTTAGTGTTAATGGAAGCTATGCATGTAAATCCCTGACCATCCAAATGAGAATACATTTTGAATGATCACAATAAATCAAAGTAAATGGAAGACCCCTGCAGGCCAAATTCATACCCAGGGCAACTCCTGAGGCTTTTAGGAACCTTGTGCCAAGCAGGCACCGTAGTACAGCAATGACAAACACAGTAAATTTTGTCACCTACTTTATAATTTTAAGGCAGTCATGATGATGAAACTTATAGCTGAAATAGGGTAATTTGCCCTTTGAAAATGACTTGAGAAGCAAAAAAAATACAATTGAGCTTGTTCATTTGAGGATCTTTATGGCTGGTGGAGAAATAGAGTTTTTCTTTTTAGAATAAGTTCTATTTAATGGTATGCCTATAGTTCTAAAATACCTGCACTTCTTGGTCTATTTTCCTCTTAAGAAAGGAAGATTATGGCAAGATTATGACAATTAAGGTATCAAGAAAATAATGCCTGCTGGAAAAGGGAAAATATTTTCAGTGGCTTAGATCTTTTTGGGCAGATGAAATTTTGTGAAAATGTGTCCATTTTAAACTTATTAAATTCTCAGCAACCACTCCAATTTCTTTTTCCAAGAAATACAGGGAAAAAAGACATAAAAGAATAAAGAAACATAGTGTTCCTGAGTCTGTAAAGTGAAACAAATATCATACAATACAATATATTATATAAAGTCTTTTGTGCTTCTTTTTGCCACTGTAGAATTAAAGACAGACAAACCATTGTCCTTTTTTAATTTGCAGATTTTTTTTAGGTGAGGTACAGTGTAACTTAACAGACACTCATGGAAACAGGAACAAGTGTGGGACAAGAAAGGGGTTTCTTCCAAAAGATTCTGCAGCTATCCACATGTAGAAATGACCTAGCATTATATTTCAGACATCATCAGCAACTCTAAATTTCTTGAAAAATACAATTCCTACTGCTCGCAGCTCCCAAGTAGAATTGCTTGAACAGAAAAATGGGAAATTAAATTGGCTTCCTGGTTTTCATTGTGAAATAGAACAAAATGTAGAAAGGAAGACAGAAGTCACTGTTAGCTGAAAATTGAAAATATCAGTACTGAAACTGTTTTATGCAGACACACAGAAGTAACCCTTTTAAACAAATGACTCCAAAGTCCTTCAGTCTGGCTGGTGCAGTGCCCACTCTCCCTTTTTATGTCACTTTGGCCTTGCTGGCTTTGGGGATTGCTGACAATCTAGGAGACAGTCAATGCTTATCATCAGCTTCCCCTTGCTGTGCAGTGTACATCCAGATTGGTTGCAGTTTCCTTAACTAAGTCTTCATTACAGCCCAAAAGACCTGCCCGTGAAGGTTTCCATACAAGTCTCCAGAATTCTGTAGATGAGATACACAGCAGGTGATTAGGAAAATAGAAAATCACCAGCCAAGTATCTGTTCATCTCACTTCAATGAATCCAGCGTATCTATATCAGATAAGTCTTTGCTGGAAGAATGCATTAGGAAGTAAGTAGAATGTAATGAAATTAATGGAATAGAATGAAATCCGCCTATTTCTGTGCAAGAACCTTTCTTGCGTTTCCTTATTTACTTTACCTAGGCAACTATGGGCCACCAAGCAGTTCACAACTACCTGAATCCAGAAGGAATGTAAAGTTGCTATCAAAAGTGAGAGGAAACTCTTTCATGACTTTGAACAATGCTTCTTGTGTTATATCATCACGGAACTGGAACAAACTGCTGAGTTACGATCTACATCTGAAACACACCCACGTTGCAAATTGTTCAAATTTGACCTGCAACACTGAGTTAAATAGGAGTTCCTCCCTCCAATATCCATTTCAAGAACTCAAAGTACTTTGTTATTTGTTTCTGTTCTCTTTCTCCACTTCCCAAGTGCATCCAAGATAGAAAGGAAGCCCATGAACCAATAGCCAAAGAGAGTAGTTCTTCTCCCAAGTGACAATTAAGAAGCAATTAATGACAATTAATTTGTCATTAAACTAACTGAATCTCTGACCTGTTCTGCAGCAGTATGAGGATCTCAGAAGTCAGCTAGGACTTTGACAAGGACTTGCATCTAAACAGAGAGGCTATGCCAGAAATTAAGCGAGGAAAATGCTGGTTATGTCCCTCTGTTGACCTCAGTGATGCTGAACTTAAAAAATAAAATAAAAAGGACTACACAAAACTCTTTTCTTAAGGACCCAAGATATTAGGGACAAAGAAGAGAGAACAAACAGGTCTTTTTCATCTTCTCTAAAGAGGGCATGCAGCTAAAGAGCTGCTTTTTCATCCTGCCCTCCCCCTTCAGGCTGGCAGCCCACCTGTTACAAGCCAAGAGTAATCAGAGAGACGAACAGCACAAGCGGTATTTTTACAGGATGAACCCACCGGGTCAGCTGGAGGCCTGTTGTAACCCAATATCAAGTTGTGGCTGCAGACAGGCTCTGTACAGCGCTTGGGGGAGGAGGGTGGTGAAGGATGGGTGAAGGGAAAGCGGGGCAGTCCCAAGGGATGCCAAACTTAGTTGAGGAGACTTCTATTTCCCTTTGGTGCCCCGAAAAATGAATAGTGGGGATTGTTGATGAAATGTGTAAGCTTGCTTAAGGGGATGATAAGGGAAAGTAACGAGGCAGGGACGGGGGCAATGGGAACACCACTCGAATGAACAAAGAGTGCATATGTACACAGGGTAAGGGAACAAAGCAGGGCGGATAAAGCAGAGATACATTCCCTTCATTAACCTGTTTCTTTCTATCCCTCTCGTTTTGTACATAGCAAACAGAAGCATGTATCACTTTGAACTTCCCCCCTTACTCCTTCTGGTACCACCAACTCTGGATGAGCCCACGTCTTCAGACTATTGTCTGAACATGACAGAGTTCCTAGAGCCCATGTCTCTCACACAGCCACAGACTTGCTACTGAGGGGGCTGCCTGGGGAAGAAACACCTGCAAGAAGCCACAGCTGCAGTGGGAGCTTCTGTCCTAATGCTCTGTTTAGGATTACAGCACTCCAGAGCATCACATTACCGCAGTGGCTGCACTGAAGCCTGGTATTAATTCACATTAGCAAGGATCAGATTTAGCATATTGGGAAAGGGAGGACTGTTATTATTTTTTCTAAACCTGGTGGAGTAAACTCCTAGGGCCGCTCTTTCATTGGTCAAGGCAATGGCCAGAGAAGCTTCTTTGTTCCTCCACACCACTGACCACTTGCTCTTTCCCCTTTCCCCTCCTAACAAAAATGCTTCTAAACGAAGGTATTTGTTTTCATGGTGGGATTACTTTTTTTTTTTTCATTTTCAATGTGCTAAAGATAGTAACTTGCAAAGCAAATTTATGAATGCTGTGGAATTGCTTTGAACTGCACTGCAGCAGAACAGGATCTGCCAATATTGGGAAGACAGCTATAGGGAGGTGGCAAATCACCTCTTGTCCGTGCCCATGCTGGATTATATACCAAGATCAGGAAAACAACCAGTACTCAGTGTAGCGATTGTTAAATATCACCTGAATACCTTTGTAGAGACTTGGAATGAATATGAAAAAGGAAGCAGATTTGAATAGTAGCCTGCAGAGGTTGCAAATCTCAACCATATTTGTTCATTTTATTTACAGTTTCAGAATTATCTTAAAATGTCATTAATATCTGCTGTGCTACAAGATGAATTCTTAGATATAGGGGGCAAACTATAATAGTAGAGCTAGAGATGAGACATGAAGTCTGGTGCCGAATGCAGTGCAAGGGTGAAGGACAAGGAGCAGCACATCATCTGCTGACCCCTGCATGACATTTCTTTGTGTAGAGGAGAGAATATTTCTGTCACTTGTTAGAATATCAGTTCTGTGTATGGAAATCTTCTACAGATCATCCAGATTTGTAAAGCCAGAAGATATCTGAATATAGAATTTCACCTCCTGTACAAACATAAGCCATCAAATTTCAGCTTGTTAGTTCTCTATGGAGCCAGGCTATTTTGTTCCAGAAAAATCAGCCAGGAGATGAGAAATCAAGCGCTTTGTGATTCTTTATTTCACTTAATGTGGTGAACACTGATTTCCTTTTCCTGCTGTCCTGGGGTGAAGCCATGCCATCCCAATGGAAACCGTATGTGCTGTGAGAGAAAGAGCCTTCCCAGGTCTTACTGGCATCTCAAGATCAAAGTACTGTAAGAGCAACCATTCATCTTATCTCATACAAGCCACACTGCCACCCTCAGATGGCAAACATTGCAGGCAGCTTTGTCATCCGTCAGTTTAAGATCATATTTAGGAAGTTAGAGGGATGGACTGTCAGAGCCTGTCTCTGAAGTCAATGAAGGAAAGTAACTGCTGCCTGTATTTTAGTGCATGTATAGCAGGCAGTCTGATTACAGCTCTTGGTCATTATTCCTCTGGTAGATATCTTGAGCCATAAGTAGATCTCCCACTGATGGTGTGTTTTCAGCACTGTTGCTTTCCCACTTTCTGTGTTCTGACACTCAAATTTACTGAAGTTTATTTTAATTTTTTTGGAAAGAAAAGAAGGAAAATCCTACCTTCAATATGCACAGGTTCCTCAGAAGGCTCCTGGGATTATGCCTCTGCATGCACAAGCTGAAGGCAAGACTGCCAAATTGATTCATCTCTTCTGTGTGTTATCATGCTCATACAGGGCAGAATTAATGGACTCCAGATAGTCACACACAGTGCAGCCTCTCAGTGGCCATTCTCTCTGGGAAACTCCAGATATTTCTGAAATAATTAGATGGCTGAAGTAATTAGATGGCTCCAGGAAAATCCAAGCAGTTAGAGAACTCTCGGGGCTGCCCAGGCGCGTTCTTCTAACCTGAGCTTGGATACATCTACAAACTTATAGCTACACCCCTGTTATACAGATCTCTTTTATTTGCAGGGTAAGGGGGGGGACCAACAGAAGAGGTTAGTCATTAATGGGAGTACTTTTCTCTCTGGCAACATCAGACACAACAATGCTCTTAAACCATCCTGCTGGTGGATATTAATGTGTTTGTGGGAAAGTATTCCTGGGAGAAGAAGGAGGTTCAGAAGATAGCACTGAGAGAGTTTTTCTAAAGAAACATAACTGCAGTTGCTCCAGATCATTTAAGATCACTTGACATTTCGTGCAGGAGGGGTAGACAACCAGTCAGTGAGTATGGTTCTTGCTAGATCAGTTGCTTTGTTCCTGCATAATTTTCTACGCTCACTGTCAGCACGTGGCTTTTCTCCTTCCTTTCCTGAGCTTTCGTAAACACTGTGCTGTGAACAGAGACTTCTACTCCTCCCTAACTTTCATCAAGGAGTAAATACCTCCCTGATATGCCTCTTGGCTGCATTTGCTTACAGTGAAAGATGTTGATGCATTGTTTCATACCAAGCAATTCTAACAAAGAAAACAAAAAGGGACCACTGTAAAAAAAAAAAAAAAAGTAGAATGGAAAATAAAGACAAAGCAACTTTTCCTGAGAAAAATACCCCTAAACTCCCTATATAATACTACAGAAGAGTTAGCATCATCTAAAAGTGAAAAACAGAAAAACCAACAAAGAAGATACAGTGCATTTTTCCTTTTCATTAGGACATACACAATCAATTAAATTGCCCTACTGTCATTACAGCATAGGAAACCCGACATCTGTATAAGTGATGAAATTTCATAACCTCCTCTGCATAACCTTGCTTGATTTTGACACTTGTGACTTATGATAGGTTTAGAGGTCAACTCTGAAGCGTGAGTATTGTTTCAATCATGCTGCTCCCTCCCATGAATTACGTTAGCAAGGGTTTGGTCACAGTTATCTGTGCAACAAAGAAATACTGTAGTAGAAGTTGCAGCATGGTAGGACAGTTACTGTGGTGATGTAGTTAAAATGCCTGGGAGAGAGATTTTCTTTGTCAAAAACTCTTCATAATAAAGTTTAATGTAGTCCATGGGACACATTTTTTCTTAGGATTTATAACCAGTGCTTGGTGAGTGAAACATATTTTGGTCTGGTCACCAAAATGGAAAATCAAAAGGGAGAAAGCAGGCTTAACCAAAACAATAATCTTCTGAGGTTTTGGATGAAAAAAAAAAAAAAAGTTGGTTTTGGATTGGACCAAAATGTTTCAATGCACTGAAATTGAAGGGCTTTTTACACTTCTTACTAACTTTGATCTTTGAAAAAGTTGTGTGTTTTTTTTTTTAATCCTTTTAAATTTGATTTCTATTATTAATTATAAGGTCTCATTTCAAAATCTTTCTAAAAGTTTTGTTTAGAAGATGTTTGAGAAATCTTGAAAGATGTCAACACTAGTATGTTCTTTGGCCAAAAATATTCACCACACTGCCCATTTTAGCAATCTCTTTTAGTCCTACCCTAGCACGAGCTTTTGGCACACTCACAATTATTAATAATAATAATAACAATAATATCATCACCCAGCTGTGCTTCGAAGGTCTGGGCACCAGTCCCAGATAGGCTATGACAAATCTTTCAAACTCTCTGGGCTTCTGTTTCACCTCCCACTCTTTGGCTCTCTTATCTAGCTAGATTTAAAGTCATAAAGGTCAAGAACTTCCATATACCGAGCCTCTTATTCACACACCACTGCTTGGAACATGGCTTCTGCTGTGGTAGCATGAACAGTGGCTTTTCTGCTCCCTGCTCTCCCATCTGCCAGCACACTGCAGAGAATTCGGGAGTGTCTCTGCCTTCTAATACAGCTAGCTACACAGTAGAAGGGAAAACAAGGGAGCGAGATCAAATAGGAAAGGGTTTTGTTTGCACCTGGTATACAGAGATTGCACTGTTAGGTTGTGAGAGGGAAATACATGGGAAAGGTAATCAATGTTATACAGCACATCCAGCACTAGGATAGCTTTGAAAGATACCTGACTTCTCTTCCTGCCATACTCTATGCCTTCTTGGCACTATGCTTGACAGCAGTCAGCAGAACTAACCTGCCCTGGGTTTCAGACCCCTTTTTTCCTGACTGTGCTTCTCAAAAGGAAAGGATGTAAAAGATATTTTTTGACACCAAGCCACGTGGAAGGTCCATTTTGATGGGTTCAGTGACTTATCCCAGCTGCCTGGAGCAGCAACTTCCGAATCCTTCTTCCCATACTGCCTCAGGAGTGCTGGACTCCAAACAGAGCTCATTTACGGACCTTCTTCAGCACCAGCTTTGTGGGGGAAGAGGGAGGGGGCTGCCTCTCAAGAAAGATTGCTGTTCAGGAGGCTGGAAACAGAAGCAGGTTCACTGCGGTGTGAGCAAAGGCCTCCAGGCACACTAGAAAGCATCTGCACACCAGCTGAGGGGAGCACACCTGCTGAACAAGTGCAGCCACGCTGCTCCCCGCCTACTCCTGCTTTCTGCTGACCCAAGACCTAGCTGTACTTCCCTGAGCATTGCTTAAAGCTGCTGCACCTACACTGAATCTCAGACCTCAGTCACACAGAATCAGAGAGTGGCCATCTTTTAATTGTTGTAATATTTCTCCTGGTCACCAGACCTGGCAACAAGAGGGAGGTGCTTAAGGCCAGGCTGGATGGGGCCCTGGGCAGCCTGATCTGCTGGGGAGCAACCAGCCCATGACAGAGGCTTGGAGCTGGGTGATCTTTAAGGCCCCCTCCAACACAAGCCATGATACGATTCATTCTACAATTCTATGATTTTGAGCTGAAGAGAACTCTTTTGTGGGTTCTGTGCTAAGAGTGACTGAAACTTGCTACCGGTTCATTTCAACTATAGCCACCGAACCGTAACTCACTACTGCATACAAGTTCAGCAGGAACATTCCCAAAATCCCCGTAGAAGAAATTTACAGTTGCTCAATGCTCTCTTACTGGCGGCCACAACTGTGTGCACTCCACATGTCTTTGTAATCACTTAATGACTCATTTCCTTAATCTCTCATTTCCTATAGCCTTATTACAAGCAATTCATAAACCCAGATCCATAGCTGTTCCCTGGCCGTAGTCAGGAAGCACTGAACCGACTGCATCTGGTTGGTTGGCTGAAGTACCCCTTCTATTCCCTCTGAAACTTTCCACTGGACCCTGTCTTTTGCTGCAGTGACACCTACTGATGAGGTAAGAGTGCATTAACTGCATGTTCCCTTGTTGCCAAACCCAGCCAGCAACCACTTCCTGGCTCTAACCAGATGTTTCTGCTCTTTTGGAGCAAATTTCACACTACACCGGGAGAAGTTTTGCACGGTCCTGACTTTGATGTGTCAGTGGCCAGCGGACCTGAACAGGGGTCAGTGCAGCAGGCGGAAATGGCTCTTCACATCCAGGCTTCTCATTCAGCTCTGAGCGAGGCACCAGCCAAGCAACAGCCTTAGACAGAAAACCTTGCAAGAGTCTGTTCCCTGGGGTATTGAGTGGCATTGGCACGGAAAGCATCAAGAAGAACTGGTAGCATGCATTTGCTTTCTTCTACACAGGTCCCTTTTTGTGAAGAAACAGCTACTGCCAGGAGAGTCGTACTACTGATACCTCTTCATAACACACTATGGTGACTGGAACGTGGGGACTGAATGTAAAATCAGCCTGAATCTCATTGCTGCATGAAACCACAACTAAGGATGTCTCTTCTAGTGAAAAGAATCTTCCTTTCAAACCCCAATCTTTTCCCTAAACAATTACTGGGAAAATTTTACCTTAAGTCAAAGCGCTACAAAAATAACCTGCGGCACCTCCAGAAGAGACAAGATTAGGTCACTTCTCCAGTGGTGGGAGAAGAGAGTCAAGGAAAGGAGAAAGGAAATAAGAATACCACTCATGGCAGAACTTGGCTTTAGCCAACATTTGCATGTTGTTCATTGGCAGGAGGTTCCACACTGAGAGATTTTAGGACAGCAGTTTGAAAAGTTCTCCTGCTTTTTGGGACTTTCTGTCATGGTTGCTGGAGACCTGAGTCACAGTGACCTGCAGAATTTCCACAAATACAGACAGCAAGATCCTTCAGACATACTAGATTTGTCCCAAGAATATCAGAGCTGCCACAGATCAAGGGAAGAGAGAAACATCCTTGGGCTGGTGCACAGACAGTCAAGCAGCTTTCTAGTGGCTCATTTGTTAGAGTAATGCAACAGGACAGATCATGTAACATGAAAACCTTATCTAACTTCCCCACCACACAACCTGACCCGGTGCTACAAAGAGCTCCAGTGTTGCCAGCTGAGATACCACAGTGTTTGCACTGAGATCCCGCAGTCCCCCAGTGCAGGAAGCCATGGCATTGCAACAGATTATCTGTGATTCCCAGTTTTTGCAGGCACAAGGGGTCAGTGTCACAGTGCCTGTAGGGAATGTGACTTTTCAGCTATCTTGCTCTCCACAGTACACTTTGACCTTTGTGCAATCTAATATCAAAGAAGCAATTATTCTCACCACTCATATATTTTCCTCCATAGACTCAATGGCACATGGTTGCCAGGGGGCAAGACATCATGCTAATCAAGGCAATAATTCAGAAGTGGCAGTGGGGGGGGCTGTCACGATTGGGAGCCCTAAGTTCTACTTTTGCCTCTCAGCCAAGACTATAGACTCTGTCACACCTGCTCCTTCCTTCTCCCTCCCCCTAGTCTTTTGCCTGGGTCCTTCCTGATGTGCTTTATGCAGAAGTCAAAAGATACACCACTATCTCTTGTTATACCCAAATTTCCCTATCATCCACAGGTCTCCTTTTGATAGGGACACCACTGCAGTGCTTGTTTTCTCTTTCCATTCCTCAGTATGCGGAATCTCCTTTCTATCCTTTCAGCTGTAGCAGCAGCAGCAGCCACCACTGGAAAAGTGACGTTGGGAAAGGATCCCTTCCAAATCAAATGATTCTATTTTATAAGAATCCCACTACTCATTCAGTGTCCACAGCCTGCTTTGACCTCACCACCACCACCACTGTGAGCTCTCAGCATCAGGACTAATGAAAGATTAAAGGTTCATCCAGAAAAGGATCTTACCTCCAGTGCTTGTTACAAGGAACTGCCTATCATTTTTCCCACACGTAGAATGGAGTTAATGTGCAAGAAAATGCATCAAATGTCACTAAGTACTGACATTTTGGTTAATCAGAACCACCAAGACCCTGAAATTAAGGAGTGAACACATTTCTCAGTTGCGCTGATATTGGCCAAACCCAGAGGCATCTGAAAACACATATCACAAGTTATACTTGAGTCCAAATGGGATTAGAAGTTCAGTTTCAAGTACTACAGAGACCCTCTCACTAGGGCTAATATGATGACTTGACATAACCTTAAAGAGGCTAAGAGCTGGCAAACCCAACTTGTCAGCTCCTAGGAGGAGAATGTTTCACAGATATTTTACATGTTTTAATAGTGTTGAATGCTCTGTCACTAGGTCTCAGGGGCTTTTTCAGTGGCAAGTGAGGAGTGCTGAATGAGTGTGCTGGAAATTCATTCACTCCCAGCAAGCAGGTGGTGTTGATTCAGACTAGCACAAATCTAGCGGGGGAACGTGGAAAAGAGAGTAAACACATGGAAGAAATAGAAGTTTAAGGACTAACTGCACAATTAAACCACGCAGGTAGTACTGCACTCTAGTATCATTTGTTTCCATGCAGTTGTTCTAGACCTCTTTGCTGCAAGCTAAAATAACCTACAAAGGACCTGCAAGCTTTAAATCCCACTTGTACTCCATGGAGGTGATGGCTGCTCTTTAAAAGAGCACAGGGTTATTCAGTGTCACATCCTGGAGTGAAAATCAGCTGAAATTTAACCTTAATCACTATTGGTAATCAGTGGGAAGGACTTAGTTCAGGATACAGAAGTAAACATGCAAGAGTCTGAAAATACTGAAAGCTTCTCAGGGAGGATAAGTCTGAGGCAGGGATGGTTTTGACTAAGACATAAATATCTTACTTCAGGAAAAAAAAAAGATGAAATGCTCAGATTATACATTGTTCACACATGCATATATAAGCCAAATCATACTTGTTTATAGCAAGATGCAAAAGTTTCCATCCTTCAGCTTGTAAGCAGAAGAGACAATTTAAACCTGAATAAGATTGATTTCAGATAAACAGAAAGTCAGTACTTTTCCTCCCAAAAGAACTGGCAAAATACAAGAGCAGTATAAAAGAAAAAACAACACGAACTAAAATGCCTGCTGTCTCCTTCGGCATTAGAACCCTTCGAGAGTTAGATCTGCTGTACACAGCAAGTAAAAACATTACATACCAGAACTTAAAAAAAAAAAGAAAAAAAAAGAAACACAGAAAGAGGCCGGGGTGTCTCTTTTGCAACTAGAGCCCTGAAGCGATAGAAAACATATGTTCTGCCTTCATGATATATGTGGTTTTTATCCACATATAGATAGAAAGAAAGAAGCTACTGGAGAAACTGAGAAGGATGACTCCTGGTACCTAAAAGGAAGATAGAAACTAAAGTCTGCCTAATCAAAACTGTGAAAAGGGTGTTCAGGAGAAGAGAAGGAATGTTTTCCTACCAGGATACACATAGCTGAGCAGCTCCTCCATGGAGCTAACATTCCCATCGCATGTCTGTGCTGCTGCAGGGCCTTTTGAGTAATCCAAACCTCCAGCCAGTAAAAGAAATGAGTGTTGCTCCTGGCCCACATCATATTAGCTCTGTATGCATGTTGGTTTTTGTGTCTTGTGGTCTGATGGATCACTCTGGAGGTCTGCTCTGTTCTCACCAATCTGGCCTCCACTAATGCTCACTGATGTCCCCAAGGAAGTCTTCAGGTTTCCAATGTAAGTTGTATGAATTTTGGGAGCTCCTGCATGTGTGAATGTCTCAGTACGTAGCTTGAAAGCTCAGGAAAGTTGAGCCTATGTGATTTACAGGGTAAGCCTTCAAACTATTTCTGTTCCTTCATCTTTTTGTCCAGTGACAACAGATTGGATATCCTTTCAGGGATGAACCTGCACTACAAATCAGGTACATAAACAGCATGAGTTAAACTTATAGTTTTCCCAACCTTACTTTCTCTGAATCTTGGAGAAAAGCTGGGAGGGAAAAAAAGTGTGTGCATGCACATTTTACCTTCAAAATGTCCTCCCAGAAGAAGATTCAGATTGGAATTAGGAATCTAACTTTCTGGAGTTTAACTTAATGAATATTGTGGGTCTCTTCCAACCTGAGATATTTTATGATTCTATGATTTTATGATTCTATGATTCTAGTCCAGTTTGAAATAGGAAGCAAGAGAAAACTCTAAATCCCACCAAAGAACAGTATTTATGGTTAGGGGAAAGCTAAACAAACATGGTCTTCTACAGGATTTTGTTATCTTGGTTTCTCATGGGAACGTTGCTATGATATCAGAAGAACTATCACTACAGCAACTAGGTCCATCTGCAAAAGCAGCAATGTGCTGTAGGGAAGAACAGGGGACTGAGCTTCAGTAACCCAATGGGCCCTTCTGGTCCTCACTTTCTGCAAATACTGCTACAGAATTTCCTCACCTACTATATTAGCAGTCACAGGTATCAATTCTATATCCATGTGGTGTATCAGGAGGTGGTATGGACCTGGTGACAGACACATTCCAAATCCTTTTGGGGGTAGTTCAGGTACTGCACTTTTCTCAGCCCCTGGCCTCTGCCAACTACTATCAGTTAGGAAGAGGAAAAAAAAAGAAAAACCTTGCAAAATGTTTTACTCTGCTCCAGTTGGCCTTATCCCACCAACCCATTCCACACAGAGTCAAAAACAGCTGTCAAGCTGTAATAGTTTTTTGTTCCCCCCCCCCCCCCCCCTTCCCTGATCATTCTTTGAGCTGAAGCTGAACTGATAATCACAGAGACTGTCTTTTCAGGCTGGCTCCAAACCAAGAATGTCATTTCACAAAGTAGTGCTGAAGTTTCAGAAACAAGGTTCCACTGCAGCATGGAATGAAGCTGGGATGTTTTAAACACTGTCAAGAGACAGCGAGTGCCTTCATTGCCTCACACCCCTTGCTGAGTTCCCCATCTTACACCTGGAGAACAGAGCCCTGATGCACAGTGCAGAGAACTTAGGTTTGAATGGCTCCTAAGTGGGTTCCTGCCCATGTCTGAAGTCTCCATGTTGGAGATGGCTTATTTTTCACATATCATGAATAATTAGTGGCACGACCACCAAAAAAAAAAAAACAAAAACAGAAAACCAAAAACCAACAGCCATCCTTTGGTAACAAGGGTAGGACAAGCTGGGCACCAGAGGGCTCTCCCCAAGGAAGTTACCATCTCCTTTAGTTGTCCCTTGTCTGTAAAGCTCCTCTTATCTAAGTCACAGCCTTCTGCCTCTTTAGCATTGTATACCCTTCATGTGGGTTTGTTCAGCTAATGGGACAGAGCCATCAATGAATAGGGATTTCTTCCGAGAACACCAAGGTGAAGTGACCCTAGTTTGCACTCAGAAAACAGGCGAAACAGCCAGAATCTGAGGCAGAATGTCCCTGCTTCAAAAGAACATGTCATCCCTCCTTCCTTGACTACAGCTGCCATTTTGTGTAAAAGACACTTTTTTCTATCTGAAATCAATGTATTTCCACAAAAGCTTTCTGTTTTCATAACAACAAACAACAAAGCAGTCACAAGATCCCAAACAAAGTTTGCTGTCAAGCATAGCAAGATGGTTCTATCACTTCCATGGAATTTTCTTTCATGTTGCCAGAAAATACCCACCCTGGTGATTAGCTAGCAACAAAGTCACTTGGACTCCAGTGCAAAGAACTGGTTCAAGCTGGAGTTCAGCCAATACATCAGCCACCGAGGGGCATCCAGGTCTTGGAGCAATACAGCTGGAGATTTCCTCCACATTGCAGGGATGTTCCTCCCCAAGTATGGCGCAGCTGAAGCAAGCCACGTGTTAAAAGGCTTCCATATTTATCCGGATGCATAGCTGAGTGGCTTGCATATGTTCCCTACTGCTGATCTGCACTCAATTAGTCTGCTGAGTGGATTCACACAATAGCCAGCCTTGCATGGCATTGCTGCATTTCCAGACAACTAAAAATGACTTTGAAGGTTTGTTTATAACTTGAATTCTCCCTCAGTGTATTTGTTTCTTTGCTTGGCGTGTGTGACAACACATATCAAGAGGAAAGGCAATGATTCCTGAAAGAAATCTTGAAAGTATATGGAATGATGCCTGCTGCCTTACCTGACTGTAGTTCACCAGCCCCAGTGAAGACACCAGGTCTGTATGGTTTGGCACATGTGTGAGGATTACAGAAGAGAGGGAATAAAGGAAAAAAAAAGCACAATATTGTTCTTTAACTGGCTCATTTCCTTCCTCTCGGATACCAAACAAAATTTTTATGATGAAACCTGCTAACAGCTGGGACTAATTTAGAGGTTATTTTTATGGCAAGAGCTACAAGACAATAAAAAGCCATCCCCAAATGTGGCTCAGTTCAAATCTTTGTCCCAGCAGATCCCCTAAAATAGTTGTGACTTGACCTCCTCCATCTCTATTGCGTCACCTCTGCCTGGTAGCTGTGTGTCACGGGGATGAGGTCATAGGCTACACTTCTCCTCCAAAGGATGCGGAGACCTCTGTAGCTCCTTCCTTAACAAATTACAAGGAGCGGCTGGGGCCTGCAGGGTTCATATGGGGACTCCCTGGAAACTGTGAGTGCTTACATCTATATGTTATCAGATTTTGAAATTTTTTTCTAGTTTACTGTTGGACTATCCTTCTCCATCCAATGGCTCCTTCCTTTTAATGAGGAAGAATACTTGTCCAAAGGTTGCTCAGGACTTGTAGGCATTTCAGAATCAATGCAAGGCTCTTGCTCTCTAATGGCACAAAGTGGGGATCTGGGACATTGAGAAGGCAGGTTTTGCAGGATTGCCTTCACATGGACCTGAGCTTGGAATGTTGATAAAGCTGGGTTGTTTGGTGAAGCTGATTTTCTAGTCCTAACCCTAGCTGTAAGCAGGTTCCCCTAGAAAACCCATAGAGCAGAGAAGGAGCCCCACCAGTCATCAAGGGGGTCTCTTGCTCCAGGAACTGCCTTTGGCAGCAGGGAAGGAACGTGACAGACACAAGCTTAGCCTTCTGGCACTGCTTCGAGCTTAAATAACCACCATAGGTCGTTAAACTAAAGCCATCAGCTCCGGGGATAGAGGAGGGCACCAGCTGAAGGGCAAAGAAAGCCTTCTTTCACAAGCGAGAACCAGCGCCTCTTGCGACGCTGCCATATAAAATCATGCAGCACCTGTTAGATCTTTTCTCGCTTCATTCTCAAGGCACAGGAACAGCTTGGCTCTATAAAAGCCCTGATGTGTTTGTTTTCATTCTGAAGAGCTAATCCAAACCCCTCTTTTCCCAAAGGACAGGGAAGGAGGGGCTGGAGGGGGTATTTTTATTTTTTTCCTACTGCTGGGGAAACAGGTTGGAGCTGTTAAAATAATTGGCAGCAGTAGATTCCTGCAGATTTCTTTGGCTGCATTTTAAAACAGAGAGGTTTTCTTCTTTTCTATCCTTCCCTTTTTTTTTTTTGTCTTCTGATTTAGCCATAAAATTGCCACTTATGACATTAGCAGTTGCAGAAGGCAGGAGTTTTCCTCATTAGAGCGGTTCTGCTCATGGGCTCTGGTAATATCATTTGGTGGAAAGGACCTTGCCAAAAGGCTATTAAACCAGCTGAGTGCTCACACCGCAGTGTCAGGAGGTTGCTTTCTTGGTTACTTTGGTAACACGCAAGCAAAAAACTTCCCTCTCTTTTCAGGACAGGGATCTGCCTTCTCTCATGAAGCAGTTTGCAAGCAAACAGCAGATGGGGACATGGAAGGATGGGAAAAGGCCCACAGCTATCCCAGTCATCAGAGCATATATCATACAGGGCAATCCCAGATGCTGCCCACCAAAGGCAGTTAGGGAGAAACACCAATACCAGACCCTTCCAGGAGTAGACAACCAGGTCCAATTAGAGTCTCATCAGGGACTTGATCTTCACAGGGTTTCTTCAGCACTTTGATTGCTATTTTTCTTTAATACAAAAGACTTGAAAGGGTGCTTCAGTCCTCAACAAATTAGAAGCTGTGTTGCCAGAGGAGATAAGAAGTGTTGCCACATCATGCTTCTCTCATCTCCTGGAATACATGCTCATTTCTGATGATATCTTCTTCTGAGTTGATTGAGTACTGCCTAAAACATCAGCACTCAGACCAACAAAATAATCCAGGAATAAAAAAAAAAAGGAAAAGAGAGGCAGTAGAAAGTCCTGCCTGACCACACTGCCAGGTCCCAAAATTCTTCCCAGTGAGCTGAACATGACTCGCAAAGCCTAGAGCAAACAAGTCTGGGATCTGTAATATTGCATTTCCTGTAAAGACGTGCCCTTGTCAATGCTGCCTCAACAAATGAGGACTGACAATCCCACAGTCAGAGGACACTGCTGGCCAAGCCAGAATTGCTGGCCTTTCTGCCTTGCTTTATACCACCGTAGATTGCAACCTGACAAGTCAAATGGCTACATTTGTGATTAGAATCTTTAAGTCTGGAAAAAGACCATGAAGAGAATCTGGTCCAACCATCAACTCATCTCCACTATGCCCACTAACCCCATCCCTTGGAGCCACATCTCCACAGTTCTTGAACACCTCCAGGGACAATGAATCTACCACCTTCATGGGCAGAAGTCTTTCTGAGGAATGGATCTGAATTTGACTCTGGTAGCAGAACAAGTCCAGATTTGGGACCAGGTGTGAGTGAAATACCATGTTCCTTAGCCACACCTCCCTCCTCCATGCAGCAACCTGGGGCAAAGCCTGGGAGCAGCAGTGACTAGAGCTATAAAGCCCCTGGCTTAGTTCCTTTCTTTGAAGTTCTAGGAAATGTGTCACTGGTGAAAAGAAAAGCAAACCACCCCCTAAAACAAGGCCTGAGAGTCCTCCTTTAATAAGCAGCTAGACATTTGCTCATCACTAGAGAAGGCACAGTGGCTGTGTTTAGGGCTGGAGCACAACAAACAAGGGAAGGACAGACACCCGGTGGTGCACTCACAGGACTCAAATCTCTTCTTTCCAAACTGGCTCTAGGCAAAATCATATTGACAGTGTAAAAGTTACCGAAGCTTTCATTGTGATGCTGCATGCAGCATAGCCATTGTAAACATCTACTTTCTATAGTCCCTTCAAGACCATTCCTCACAATGTCTCCATAATATCATCATCATGGAATCATGGAGGTTGGAAAAGACTCCTAAGATCATCCAGTCCAGCCACCCACCTACCATGAGTATTGCCTACTAATCATGTCCATTTAGTCCATGTGCTAAAAAGCAGGCTCTACAAGTCTCGGGAGAGGGGTTGGATAAGGCTGGAGAATCCTCAACTCTTTCCTCCCTCCTACTCCCCCTTGAACTTTCTTCCACTTTGGCAAGAAGTGGGGAAAGTCATTTCCATGGCATTATGGACAGACCTACATAAAACACTGACTCAGGTTGTAATCAGTTACTGGCATGAATATATCTGCTGCAAACCACTTAAAAATGGTGAAATAAAATAAAACTAACTGAACAGAGGAAGAGAACATGGGTCAAATCTTTTGGGTGTAAAGCCTTCCAGATACATCAGCAGTTTCTGACATTTTATCTTACAGATGAACCAGAATCATCTTTTGTCCCTCAGAGCCCAAAGAATGGCTGGTAGAAGAATTTCTATTTGTCCAGGGCACATTTCTACCTACTTTCACAGTAAAACCACTGAAAAAATGAATGAATAAATATATAGCTAGGGTGCTGAGTGTGTGAAGGTGCAATCTCTGCTGCACCAAAGTGACATCTGCAGACAGGATGACCCATAAAGATGGTTGTTCTGAATGCCTAGACGACATCATTCTGATCATTGTCAAAAAATGTGTTCATTATGGTCACTTTAAGTTACAAGAAAAAATAGAAAACTGGTAGTGATTTCAGATGCGTTTTTCTTCTCCCAGAAATTAAAACCAGTGCCTGGACTGGTGCCTTTGAATTTATTTATCTTTTTAAAATTAAAACAACCACTTAAAAAAAAAAAGCAGCAGCTACTGGCTTTAACTTTAGCTAAAAGTTCTGGCAAGTGTAATGCCAGGATTTTTTTTTGATTTTTTTTTAGTATGGGAACTCAGGGGCAATTCGGTGTGAGAAACTTTCCCAAAGAATCTGTGTAAACCACACCAAAACCCACAAACTCAACCAGTCTGGAGAGGTCCAGGAGCAAAAAGAAGGCACATCTGCAGACAGGCTGGGGACATCAGCAACAGAGATGGGTTCTGCATCCCCACTGGCAACAGGAGTTGGATTTAGGGGTGCTGGAGCCAGCATAACACCTGGTCCTGGCAGCCTTTAGGGATTTGAAGGGAGCCTGAGGAGCTGAGGCACTCCTCCATTGCGGTCAGCCTGGGCACCTGATTCCTGCAGGCCAATGGGGAAATCCCAGCCAGTGCCTCTTAACATTGCAGGCAGGTGTCCAAACTTCCAGGCTAGAGGGCAAGTGAATCCTTGAAACTTCAGTGCAGACATAGGAGAAATCCCCACAGAGTACAAGGCAAGAACATCTCTGAAGCCACCTGGGAGCAGACCTCCAGCAGACAAACTCAAGCAGATGGGTATAAGCATCATCAGCGATGTGAGTTAGCAAGAAGTGGTAGCAGGGGTGGAGAACACAACTCATCTATTAAAATACATTCACTTCTGGAGGGACAACTCAGAAAAGCGCATCAAATGCTTTGTGCTATCTGCTTGGAGCTCCTGCCTCTTAAGTCAATGAACATTCACTACCAGCACTTGATGTCCTATAGAAAAGCCTTCCTTAGTTTTGTGCAGGGTGTTGAGTTCTGAAGCCTAAATACTCCCAGTGTTATTCCCACAGACACCATCACAGGGCTTTTTTCCTTTACTCCAGGCTGGGGGAGGAAACACCGACCTAGCTGCCCCAGTTCATTGCCTTTCTAAGGAAGGTTGCAGTACCTCCACCCAAAGCCAAACCTCATCACTGGTTGCCATTTTTTTCTTCCTCACCCCCCTTTCCTTGTTCAATTCATTTCCTGTTCTCAGACATTTGTAGCGAATGCATGTCCCTTACTTTGTCCTGTAAACTCTGTGACCATGGGAACAGTTCCTGACCCAGCTGGCAGCCCCTATGCTCTTCTCATTAAACTTTGGCTCTCGCCTCAGCTGGATTTTTAGGCAACTTCCAGGTGAGCACAGCTGGAAAAGCACTTTAACACAACTCAAGGATGCATATGGCATCACTTCCCAGCTGGCCTTTCATCAGGGAAGTGTTGTCCCTTGTTTCTGCTACATTGCGGTCCCTCTATTCCCTGCAGATCAGTATCATTTATATGACTGCCTCCTCAACTCTTTTTTCAGAGCACACACTTTGAGCAAAAATAGAGGAGGTCTAGTGCAAGGAAAGCCTGTGCCAAATTAGAGAAGGCTAGAATTTACAGGCAGCAGCATTCTGTGGAACCTGGGCTTCTTATTGAACCTGTCAGAGCATCTGAAATATTTTTGCCATTCAGAACCAGAGGTACACAGGGCCCTGTTCCTGAGTTTCTGTGGAAACCTTCAAAGCACCACCACATGGCTCAAAGGGCCACATGGATCCCATCTGCTTGTTAGTTCAGCCAGGTGATTTAGTACTCCTGGGATGTCTCCCAGCACCAGCTGGAAGCTCACAGCTTCAGTGAGCAAATGGCTCCATCTGCGGTCAGCACCCAGCTCTTGTGCTCACACCTATACAAACACTGGAGGAAGACCATGGTCCTGTGCATGTCCCCCAGCCCACTACGGCTGCAGAAGGGACCAGCAACAGGTCATCTTGGGGCCTAACACTGTGCTCTTGGGGAACTATGATCAGCTGTGAGTTTTCCAGATCCCTGAAGTACCTGGTGGAGGTGGAACATGGTCAAGAGGATGGATCACTCGGGAACTGTTGCTTTCTGGCAAAAGCTTGCCAATCTTCCCTTACAGATTTGGGAGAGGAGATAGGTTATCTGCCTAGCTCTCCAAGAGCACTCGGTATGTCTAACTTAGAGTTGCAGAGAATAAACAGGGTAAAAGATTATAAAATCATTTGAGCTGGAAGGGATCCTTAAAGGTACTTTGGTCCAACTCCCCTGCAGTAAACAGGGACACCTACAGCAAGTTTGGGTTGATGATACTGAGGAGTTTTTAACCTTTGCTGCTCTTAGAGTGTTGACGTTAGCCCAGAAGGAAAAAAATAAAAGAAGGATTTTTTTTTCCCACCCCATACGAGATTTGCTGTAGAATAAACTCTTATGGCTGTCCCTGGGGAAGACTGAGCAGAGGACTGCAAAGCAAGCTGCTGTGTGCATCTGCACGCGCGGGCATGAACAGAGCAAATTGCAAAGTGTCAATTGCATTTTGAAGAGCATGGTTTAAGGCCATTCTGGGGATTTCCCTGCTCTGAGAGAGAATTTAATTTCCCTCCACAGGGTGGGAAAATTCAGCAGGGGGTTTACTCAGGACACTGAACTGAGCAGTGTAAAGGCAGGGTCGGTGCCCAACCACACCAAGGTATTTAGAGACACCGAGGGCACCTTGGTTCCAGATTTCCACGGATTTCACACACATGGATCTAGCCCTGAGAGAGCTGAAACCAGGCCAGTTTGCTCACTGTGCAGCAGTAGCCCCAAATCTCATGCTGCAGAAGGAGGGTGAGAGAAGGTCATTGTCATGGGTTAAGTTGAAAGAACAAGAGCTCTCACTGACAGGGCAGATGGCAAAGGCCAAGCTTGCCAGACCTCTACCCATTTCTAACAGAAGAGAAAAATATGCTTTTCAAATCAGAAATCTTGCACATTTACAGTGGAAAAAAAACAGAAACAAAATATGCAAGGGGTGGGGTTGGGGGAAAGCATGTCTTAACTGTGTGAGAGATAATTTCCCAGAAGGAAAGAAAATAGAAGGGAGGGGAAGAAAAGAAGGAAAAATTCTCAGAATATGAAAAACCCAGTACTCATTCTTACTGTCCAGTTTGTTAGTTGACTTCAGAAGAGAATTTCACTTTGTTTGCAGAGTTACAAGATAATTGGAAAGAGCTTGAAGAGAAGGGTTAGTCCCAGTAGGTGCATGTCAGCACAGCAGCTGAGGACAGGAAGACCTCCATGCTGTTCTCTGTCACCAGTGCTCTATGTATCCATAGGTAAAGAATTTAAATCACCTATACCACAACCGTCATTGATATAATAGATAGGTGATAACTAGAACAAGATATTTAAACCTGGCTAATAAACCAAAATTGACTACATTAAAAATAAGTAGACTGAGATTCATCTGAAGCGTTTCCCATTAAATGTCATCAAAACTCAATTTCTTTTACTGGGAGGTCAAATATAAGCACTTAACCCAGCCCAAAACAAGCCCTCCTGTTTAAATTCCAAGATATGGAAAAAGGTGGGGAGAAGAACAATGTATTATCTCTGCTTTATAAAAGTTACATTTAGATCCATCTATGTAGCATTTCAAAATATAAACAGGAATGGTTTTTGACATACAAGTAGATGTCACTTAAAAAAATTTAACACAGACAACATTAGCTGGAATTATCAATGTTTTTTTAAATGAAATAAAAAGATATACAGAGAATAATTAATCAGCCCCAAACCTACACCTCTTAAGGTGCAGCACCCAAGGTTAGCACCTCCTAACCTTGAAGGAATGTAGCGAAGGTAAATACAGGCAGACCTATGAAATACTCAGAAACTATGTGACAAGATGCCAGATAAGTGTCTCAGAAAGACAGGATTTGATTGTCAGAGCCCTGTTCTCACAGAAAATAAAAGGCTCCAGTTTCCGTACAATTTTGTACAGACAAGACATGTGCTTTCACTGCATGGCACCAAGCCTGGAGTATATATTTTTCACTCCTGATTTACAAGGAAAACTTGGCATGAGGGTGACCCACACAGCAAGAAGCAGTCAGATTTAAGACAGACGCATAGAATATCCACTTAAACTCATAAACTTTTAGCATCAGGCATGGTTGTTTCTACTTTGACTCATTACATAATACCCTCTAAAGGAGGCTTCTGAGCTTGAAGTGGAGTTTTTAGGTGTTACCAACCTGGATTTATAAAGGAAAAGCAACATGCCTTTGCAACCTTTCACCTATACCAGGGATTTTGCAATAGCGAGGCTCTTGGACTACCATAGCCCAGAAGAGAAGGGAAGGTTGATACGGAAAGGTGTAGGATTCCTTGCTTGTTCCTGTGATTACAGCAGCTGTAGGTGCTTCCCCCCCCCTCCCCCCGCATGTATTTACAGAACTATGGAATCAGTAAGTTTAGAGAGACCAATAAGATCAAGTCCAACTGTCAGTCCATACCTGCCACTGCTCTAGACCATGTCCCTCAGTGCTATACCCACACTTTTCTCGAAACCCTCCAGGGATGGTAACTCCACCACTTTCCTAGGCAGCCTGTTCAATCCCTCACCATTGTATCCACTTCCTTTCAAGCCTATAGGAGCATGGGAAATGCTCATACTTTTCAGCTGTTTGGGACAGTTGGAATTCAGACAGGTGGGTACTAATTGAGTTTCTCAGCAGCACCCGCATATCTATGCAGCCTACAGCAATTCAAAGCAGCCTCAGCTCATAAACTATCAGAAATCAAGATTTTGAACATCTCTCCATTTGTCCTCACTCTGCTTTTAATACTCGGTGTCTCAAGACCAACTAAGTCAATCGTATCACAGTTAATGACTAGCAACACATCATAACCCTAATGGCTGTCCCCCTTTGGAGACTGATACTTCAAGACATGCTGCAGAGTTCCTGTATACATACCACATATGAACAACAAAAGCAATAACAGTGCCTTAAAATGAGATATACGCAATACAAAACAACAACAGATAATAAAGAAGGAAAATCAGCTTACCTCTTCTGACAACCAGCAACAGCTTGAGAGAAACATAATCTCTACCCAGAAAGATGCTACTTGATCTGCTGCTAACCCTTAAATGAGGGTGAGGAGTGGATCCTGGACCCCTTCCAGTCACTCAGGTGCATTGCTTGCACCTGAATGCCTGGGTTAGCCATGCCTTCTCACCTGGTGCTCAACCACTGATTCAGGCTGTGACCTGGCAATTCCACTGCATACCACCAGCTTTCACATTTGTGGACCTCCATTGGCAAATCTTTCATGAGCAGTAACATAACCAACACAGAGAATTAACATTGTTCATTTAAAGAAGAGGTTGGCAGTTAGTATCAGGAACAGCTGTGCCTCTTTCAAGATTCAAGGTCTACAAGCATGCCAAACGAAGAGACAACAGTCTTTGAGTAACAAGCTGACTAGCATCTGACATTTTCCTTCTGTATTCCCAAGGAAGACCCTCCCCTTGGGAAATCTGATAGACACAGTTAATCAGAGCTGGAGATTTCATTTGAAACTGTAAAAAGGAAAAGCTACTTTTTTCAAGGTCTCCAGGTGGTCTTTGTTTCTGAATGTTGGACAAAGCCATGTCACAGAGGGGAGTGTCCTAAGGGGAGTTGAAAAATGCAGACTGTCTCACTGAGGACAAACATTCTAACTCTTTTTTTTTTTTTTTTTTTTTTTTTTTTTGGCCCAAAACACTGCTATTAGTAGCATGACTCTGTCCTGGCATTTGAAGGTTTCAAGGACAGCATGACAAGTTTGCTTGTGTGCATTGAGGGTGACCACGGGTATGAAGTATCACACACATAAGCACATATCTATGTATGTATATATATACGTATATACTTACATATATATACTGCAACTGCGATGGGCTGAAAATTCAGACCCTCAATATTTATAACTTTGGCTCATGTCCCAAGCAAAGCAGCCCTGTTGCAGAAGCTCTATTTGTGGCAATGGGATCTACACGCTCCATTTTAGTTCTAATCCTAGGCAAGCTGGCAGACATAAGGTTTTATGGGAAGCAGAACAACTAATCCATGCTGAAGTGCAACGCAGAAAAGTTTCCTAAGTATAGCGTCCCCTCAAAAATATGAGGGCTCGAATTAACCCCCTAAATCCTCTTTATCAAAGTCAGCCAAGCCTGGGGATGGTAAATTGATTATGTGGCCAACCCCAGCAGTGCAGACTCTTAGAGCAGTTGGAGAAATTATGGGAAAGGGCTCTGAGGGAAGTGCAGAAAAAGGACAGAGCTAGCAAAACTACTGACATGGAAATCTCCCAGAGCTCAATGTTTGAGCACAGTTCTGCTGAATCTACAACATTCACACTAGAATTTGGGAAGACTCGGGTCTTAAGGAGAGACTGATTCAGCTCTGAGAAACAGAAAGTTGAGTCCCAGTCTGAAGCAGACCTTTCGATTTTCCCTGAATGCAAATTATTATGGCCTTGAACTACTGCTTGCTGCCCCTTGCTATCACTGCCTGTTGCAGTGTATACTCTTTGGTCCCAGATATTCCTATCCCCACTGTCCCCTCCAAAACCATGGCCGTGTCTAGTTCCTGGACTGCATTAAGCAATCAGAGGGGTTTCATTCTGCTTTGTGAGTATTGGACAGGGGCCAAGTTTTGAGAAGAGGTCTGGTTACAAACATTCTTACAACACAGAAGCGTGGCCAGATCCAGGCTTTGTGTTTGGACACATCCCTCCCAATCAAGGAGAAATTTCCAGTTGTTTGGGTACTGAGTCAGCAGAAATGTTGGGAATTAGCAAAGGTTTTGTTTTGTTTTGTTTTCTTTCCCTCTGAACTCTGAAACAGGCTCAAATTCTGTTGCAGCTTTTGCCAGTGCTTCACGTGGCCTCCCAAATGAGATCTCTCACAGAAGATTGCCAACTGTACTGGGAATTTTCTGTGACCCTTACATTTGGTTCAGAAAGAAGGATACTGAGACCACCAAACTCATATTGTATGAGATCCTGGAGGAACTTACAACCAAAAGTCCGTATTACTGAAGTGCAACTCACAGATTCAGAGCAGAAGTGGTAGGAGAGGAACTTAATAAAAACATCTTATATAGAGGAGCTCTTGTGTAATATTTCTCTGTTGGCCAATCAGTAGTTTGTGGGATTTTTTTTAATATAATGAGTAATTCTGGGATAATTAATATTATCTAGAGGAAGATTTTCTGATAATGCAAAATGCAAATTTTAGCACACAAATTCAGCCTCATGAACACTAAAGTAGAAACAGGTTCACCAGCTTCTCCATTCCTGATGGCCATAGAACAAAGAAGGAACATTGCAGAACTGGAACTTGAAAATTTAATCTTTCACTGCTTATTGCTGCCATGGGAACTTCTGCTTCTATATCACTAATTCAAAACTGATCCCGGGAATAGCAGTGCACTGACAAATATACCTACCTTCCTAGTGCATTTTCTGACTTGGAACCTCAGTGGAAACTTGGAGTAGTTCCAAACTCACTTAAATAAAACTGTTGTCATTTGAAAGCTGGGAAAAAGATGCTTCAGAATACATCTAGGATGTTATGAACAACAAAAGCAACCCAAACTAACAAAATTTAGTACATAGAAAAGAGCCTTCTTGCACAATTTTATCAATGACCCAACAAAATCACCCATTAATTTGTCCCTGAGAGCTGAGCACCTAAATTTGTAGGAAGAGTGATTGTAATTTCCTCTATCAGATAATCAGATGAAAAAAAGGATAAACACATTTCTTTTACATTCTTTTGTCCTTATTTTTTCTTCCCTTTTTTTTTCTCACATGTGGGACTTTTCAACAGAAAGCGGTGTCTCCAGCATCCTGGGAACGGAGGAGTAATTGGGGGCAAAATACATGGTGAAGAATTTCCCAGGTCTCTGGTGGGGCAGAAGTTCTGTGAACTGCAGCCCAACCAGTTTTCATGCAGCTTCAGAAACCTATAAATGTTCTCAAAGAATATTTACTAGCAACCTTTTCACTAACATTTGCCAAACTCATTTGAAAAGGGGAGCGATTTTTCTGTCAGAAAAGCAATTTCTTGCAAGGAAGCCACAAGCCCCATGAAACAAAACAAAACAAAACACACAAACAAACAAACAAACAAAAAAAAAAAAAAAAAAGGAAAGAAGAAGAAAAAAGGAGGAGGAGGGGTGAAAAAGCATCTGTAAACCATAGACTGCAATTTTGGCTTTGGAGCTCAAGATAATAAGACCACTGACTGACAAATTCCAAGAGTATTTTCCTATTTATATTAGCTTATATTTATTTGTTCAATATGTGAGGATGTGATTCCTTGCATTAATCATTAACTTGGTAGAGCTTTTCCTGCTTCCTTGCCAACATTTGAAAGAAAAAAAGGGACACATGCTTAAAAAATATTTTAAATTTTTTTTTTTAAATCTCCAAAGTTTCCATGTCGATTGTAAGTGGCATTGCATGGAATAAGCCCCCCCTGCAGGGAAGGGCAGGACAAGATGTCAGGACAGTGCTCCAGCCTAGGGTTGTATTGGATTTTATTTATATCATTGTTGCTGGGAGATCTGTGAAAAGGAGTGCAGATGCTCTTCTTAAGGAAACAAACAAGCCAAGCATGAGTTGGATTTCAGAGGTCTGGAGAAACCTCCCTGACCCTTGTCAGCCCTGCACTCACTCCTCCATATGGAATCATCCAAGTGATCACTTAAGTTTGAGAAAAAACCTTTCAACCTGCACTACAGAAATAGCTATGATCCATGACATATTCCGTGACTCATCTGCCTTCCATAACTATATCAGCTTCTCTGAAGATGCCCACTAACTTGATTAGATGCCTAGTACCATAACAGTAGGAAACTAAACCCCTCAATTTACTGGGACACGTTTCAGTGTACAAGGACACAGATCCCATTCAGACCTCAAAGAATTGTGTTGGTACTGAGGAAAAGTAAGAGGTGTAATAGGAATCTGTCATCATTTCATGAAGAGTTTGGCTTCACTGTCTAGGGCTGGAATTAATCAGTATGTCCGCAAACACAAGCAATTGCTTCCAGCAGTTTCCAGCACCAGTAGGAGAAAGTGAGCAGTTGGAGAGATGCCTTCCAAGAAGCTGCAAAGAAAAGGGAGGAGAAAAGTGAAGATTCTATGGTTGAATGAGTTTTCATGTTGCCTGAATTGAGTCTTTAAGAAAAGGATCTGCCTTCCACCTAGAAAAGTTACACGCCATAGGAGTATCAGGTTCGGGTTAATTTGTGAAGAGCAGCTATGTGAGCTTAAGGGTTGACCAAAAGATAGAGCTCATCTGAGCAGGGTAAGCAGAGATTATTTCTCTCCTTCCATTACAAGGAAACTACAGGAAGAGAGAATGAGAGACCCAGGAATTCAGGTGTGACTCAGTCTGCTTTAAGCACTGTTAAAGTTACATACTCAGTCCTCTCAGGCACCGAAACAGCTTCTCCCCTCCAACTCCTATTTATTTCATGACTTCAAACAGAATATCTCCACTATGCTATAAAAATTCATCAGCTCTCAGGCCATAGGAGGGAAAGTAACATTTTCCACACATCTTTGGTGCTAGTGGGTAGGGGTGGCTTAACAACTGATAATTTCTTGGATGCTTCTGGAGCAGGTGAAACAACAGCACTTTCTATGCCATGAAGTCTTGCCTTCTTAGCAGAGAGAAACACGTGTCCTGGCAAGCATTGCTCAGGCAGTTAACCCACCAGCTTAAAATTCATCCTGCACTTTGAAGTGAGTCATCCAAGTGGGGAATGGAAATCTCCAAGGTACGCAGGCCCTCTCCCTGCCCGTGTGGGATAGCTCACCGCAACACGTTCTTCAGAAACAGGGCAGTCCAAGGCTGTGTGACTCAAACAATCAGGTTTCCATCACCTCCCTTGGGATAGTAGTCCAACTTTAGGAAAATTTTCCCTCAAGCTAATTTTTCCTTTGCTCAGCCTCCATCTACTGCTCTTAATTCTCTACATCTTGCGTTAGCCCCCCTCCACCCTGGACCTCCCGAATGACTGATCTTTCTTCTTGGATGATCTTCAGATATTTTCACATCATTATTTTTCTCTCCTGCTAAGTGGTCTTGTAGCCCGTAGTAATGCTTTTGTGTCAAAATGTTTTGGGCCTTGTGTTTATCTGGAGTCATTTTCTTGTCTTTTTTTTTAACAAAAAAAAAAAAAAGGTCCAAAAATGTAAATGGAAAGCAAAATCTACCAGATTCACTAACAAGTCAGGATGCCATCTGCCAAAGTGTCTTCCAGAGTGCTTTTATTTATGGCTGACTTTCAAAACTTTGCAAATGAAGTAGCATAATGGAAGTGTTGGCACCATCTTATCTTTTCATACACTAATGCAAAGCCATATGAATGCACTAGGGATTCATGAGTATAAAACTTTGACCCTATGGAAGCCCAACTGGGAATCAACAAATATCCTTTTGTCTTAACTTTTTTTTTTAAAACTTCTTTGGGTTTACTAGTAATCACCCTCACTACTATCTTACCTACCTAGAAATATGGTCATCCCAAAATGTAATTGTGACCTGGACACAGTACCCATCTGCTTTTTTATATTATGAGGGGCAAAAAACACCATAGCAGAGAACTCCCACATCCCATTTAACAAGTATCAGCTCCTTCCAACAGGAAGCTGCATTAACAAGAAGGTATAAAAAGTCATGACAGAGCCAATGAAGGAATCTCCAATGAAATATTTTGGAACAGGTTAGACATGTATGTGTAGTCATGGAAATCACCTTCTGAAAGTGACTTCACTCATTGTAAACAAGGTTGGAAAACTTGCTCAGCTTGCAGTATCTCCCTTACAGACATCTAAAATTAAGGTAGGAAAAAACACTGAAGTGTGAGAGTTAAGCTTGAATTGTATTCCGCAAAATGGTGCCTACTGAGAGCCACAGAAATAGCTGAATTAGATGAATTAGCCAACAGTTCATTTCCTCTTTCTCTCTATGGTGCTTCTAACTTGAGTCATTTATACCCAAAATGTATAATGTCACTTGCAGAAGCACACCATTCCTTCCTCTGGAATGGTTCGTGATGGCTGTTTCACAACAAACACTAAGGCTATGCAGAAGATCTGGAGTGCAGTGCTGCAAGTGAAGGTCTGTGATTTTCCATCTGGTTCAGTGGATCACTCCTAAGAGGGATATGAATAATGAATACAGTAACAGTTCATCCCTGCCACAAACAAACAAGCAAATCCTTTTTCATGTGACATTTGTAACAGAGTCAAAGCATTTGCTGGAAAACTCATAAAAGAATCCACAAACTAAAAGAGAAATCACTACTGCAGGGGGAGTGGTCAGGTGGCGGTGAAATAGAAACTCGGGATCTAAGAATTAATCTAACAATTAATGATGCCGACAGTTTAGAACTTCATATTCCAGGAAGTGTGTTTCTCTCCATTTGACCCCATTGGCTGCAGTGGCTGTACCCACAGCATAAGGCTCCAGATCCCAACTGCTTAGACCTTATCACTTGCTGATGCTTCTTCCTGGAGCACACTGGATTTTTTCTAAACATCTGTTTGCACATAAAGATGTGTTGAAAAGATTGTGGTTATTCATTTATTCACATTTTGACATGGCATTGCTGAGTGGTTATATTAGCAAGGCTGATGAGTTTTCTTTACAAAGGGAAGCTCTGTGGAACAACATGAAACAGGAATTGCTACAGTTTTGCTGGAAAGAAAGCGGGGAAAAATTCAGACCCCAGAAACGAGTCAGCTCATGGCATGTCTCCACCCAACAACAGAAAGGCTGAACAAGTCCTATTTGAGGCAGTGAGTTCACAGAGCAACAGACACTACCAAGGGTCCTGGGAGCAGCATGTCTGAATTCACATGCCTGAAGGTAAAACCCCTTTTTTCCTTTGGAATGGAGATGGCTTGGGCACAGCACTGAATGGTCACGGATGGGTTTCTTTTGTGCTCGCACTAGCTAGAAGCAGAGGCTGTGAGACATGCAGTGACATGGAGTCACACAGTACATGTTCAGTCTCCTCTCTTGCTTAGAGGCAAAGAAAGTGTTAGGAGGCAAATTCCTGAAGATCTTGTACCATGAGGATCTACCTGTTACAAGAAATGCAAATGACTGCCCTGATGGCTTGTTTCATTGTATAACTGACTATTATTTGGACTTTTCTGTGGCTTTGAAGCTTTGCATCTCTGGACATAGGCTTTCAGATCCTCCTAGTGAAGGTCCAGCGTTTCTTAAACTAGTTCTCTTCCCTTCCCTTCCCTCACTGGGACCATTTCAGGCTAAAAACTATGGTTTGTGTGAGGCCAGAAGCTGCACGAGACCATGTGTGGGCTTTCAGAGGAGCCACCTCCTCCCCACAGCACCCCACTCACAATCTCTATAGAGATTAACAGTGCAGACAGATGTGTCTTCTGCCAGCAGCTGTGCTGATGAGAGAAATCACTTCCCTCCAGATCTGTCACACCTCTCCTGCCAACACAACTCCTATTGCCTGCTTCCTTGCCCCTCTCAGCCACAAGCTGGATTTGTTAACTACTTGAATAATGACATCTTTGCAAACTTGGGCCAATCAGATTGGAAACAAGTTGGGGAACTCTTGCAGAAGCAGCTCTACGGTTGGGTTGCTCTGATATATGTAAACAGCTTGGACACTTTTTCTCCTCCAAGGGGATTATGTTCAAATAGGATGAAAGACACAATTCCTTGCTAGGAACATCGGGGTAAAATTGCTCTCTTACTGATTGCTTGTCCTGTTCCATTGTTCTGTGTGTCAGGAAGACTCATGACTGAGACACTGGTTACTCAAAATCCCAGAGCAGGAAAGAATCCATGGGACTCAGGGTGTGCTAAACAGCAGGACCATGGCTCGTGGGATCTATTAAAAGCAATTTCCTTCCCAACTGTCATAGCACTACAGTTCTTCCTCTGTCACACACCTTGACAAAATGCTGTTCCATGGAACAATTGTTCTACACATATATCCATCTTCAAGGACAACTTGAGCCACTTGAGGCTTCCCCAGGGCACTGGAGTAACAGCTAATATCACACAGAAGAGCTCCAGCTTGCAAACTTAGTGCTGGGCAAGGCAATACACTCACACCTCTTGGATGTGTGTCAGGAGCTCACTGCTCTGTGAGGCTTGGCTAAAGCTCCTGAGTTCTCTCCCAGGGAACTTATCAGGAGAGACAGGACCTCTCTCTTTTCTGTGTGCAACTTTATATTTTGCTTTGGACCCAGCATCCATAATGATATCACATTTGATTTTTTGCAAATCCATCCCCCCAGGTGAATGGATGAACCAGAAGGAAGCTGATCGCACCACTCACCTCCCTTTTCCTCTCAGCTGTCAATCACCTCTCTGCTTTTGTGACCTAGAGTTCAATTGTCTCAAGGTTTATTTTTATTGTATTTTTTCTGTTAATTAAATTTGGATTCCAGGCTTAACAAAAGCAAAAATGGTTTTGCTGAGGCTGGGAAGTATCACCATTATCTGAGTCCAGCCAGCAGGCAAATGATACCAACTTCGCTAGAGGCTTCAAGAGGCCAAGAAATAGAAGAAAGAAGGAGAAGGAAAGAAATCACAAGATCCCTATCAGCTTGAAGTTTTCCTAGCTTGTCTGTTCCATTTTGGGAGAGGGAGGGATCTGTGTGCTCTGGCATTTTGCAATTTGTTGTTGTTTTTTTTATTGTTTTCCCACATCTGTGTGTATCTTACCATATATATGACAGCATAGCAAGAGAAAAGCCATATGTTCATATCATTGTTTCTTTATATGGCTGTGATTGTAATACTGAGCACAGAAAAGAAGAAGGGGAATAGGACCAAACTACTCTTTTTGGGTATGCTATGGAAGTAGTTAAAGGTGCTTTATGTGTTTTGGACAAGCTGTGATACACAGCCCAAAGGTTAATAACGGATGGCTGTCCTGCAAAAATGTCTGCTCATCTTTTTTTTACTTTCTCACAATAAATGTACAGGTGGTCTGCGTTAGGTGCTGCCTGAGCCACAGTAAAAGGGCAACCTCTCTTCAAGAATTGCCATACGGACTAAAGGGTTTTTGTTTTGCTTTAGTTTGGTTACTGGGGAGTGAGGGAAGAGGGGATGGAGTGATGGGAGAGGTCAGAGCAAGGCCAGAGACCCTCCTCCAGTTCTCTCCCTCTAATCTGCAAGGTGTCTGGCCCCCGGTCGCTACCAGCCGTGAGCATCATGTGAGCACTCCCTTATCTGCCCCAGCTCAATCAGCCAGTATTGCTCAAGCAACTGATCCAGGTGGTATGAGCTAATCCAGCCGACTTCCGCTTGAAGCAGAGCTGATTGCCAGTTGAGCTGTGGGAGAGGTAATCTTTGGCTGGAGGGCTTCGCCAAGCATCTGCAAGCTGTAATGGCTTCAACTGACACAGTCACTTGCCGGCTGAACATCTGCTGACAGCTATTTATAGAGGATAATCGGTACATTGGCATGGCCATGTGCAATGGTCTTCACTGGTGCCACTTCTCCCTGAGACTGGGGTTGCCTTTCCTTTTCTTTGTTTCCTCTCCTGTCTTCTCATTCAGCTTGGCCATGATGAACCCACTGGCTATGTGGGCACAGAGAGGAGCAAGAGAGAACTGCAAAGAGGCATTTCTTACCACGTTTCCTCTTTCTCACCGTGGTTCACATATATGCACCAGGTCTCATGTTCTACTAGCTGGGGTGAGGCTGCGGGGAGGGGAGCATCTCAGATGGGGCTGATTGTTGGAGCATAATTCCATGGGAAGCTTTATGTTCAGGTGCAGGCTGCTCCAATTAGGTAATCACTCAAGCCCTAGCCAAGGCCCTATCTGCAGAGAGCTGTACTTCCAGTCCATAACACCTTGGCATTATTCTGCTCTCATGAGTCAAACCATTGAGCAAGTCAAAAGTGCAGAAACATGGAACGAATTATCTTTATAGATCAGCTTGTTCAATACCTCCAGCTTCCCTGACTCTTTTCCTTGCAGAATTTTTTCCTTTCAAAATGATGAAGATTATTAGGCCTGTGGACAAGCCAAGATAGCTCTCTTCAGAGAGGGCTGGGAGTGATGAATGACTTTTCTATGTCTCTCGCCCCCTCCAAATTAATAATGGTATACCATAATTTCCCTTCTCCAGACTTTTCTTCCCAGCTTTTGCTTGATCTTGCAGAAATGTCTTTGCACTGGGAAAGAAGTAAATAAATAAGACAAGCCCCTTCTAAGAAGAAGGTATCTGAAGAATAAGAATGATAAAACATTATCTGTTACCGACTAGCCTATCTTGGCACAATGATGACCACTGCTGGGATCCAAGCCCTTCAGGAAGGGGTTAATCAACACAGTGTCTTAGGTGCTCAGAATATTTTAGAAGAAAATGACCGTTCATGCAAGAAGGAGACCGGATGGGAGCCGCTTGCTGGATGGTAACAGCACGAGGCTCGCATAGCGCTAGGCTTGCATCACTTTTTCCATTATAAATTCTGAGCCCATTTGGGATCCAAACTATCGGCTCAAGGATGAGCAATATTTATTTTCAAATATTGTGCAAAATATTTCGAGTCTCTTTCAATCCCATGGTGAAGTGGGGGGGTGAGGGGGGGAGGGAGGGTGGAAGCAGAGGGGGCTTAGGGCAAGGCATTCTGGATCCTTTTCTCTTTTGCAGAGCGTCCAAACTGTTTTATGCCTGAAGTTCCAGACCAAAATGGGCTTAATTTTAAGCAAATATTTATTCTTTCTTCAGTCAGAAGGGCTGAGGCAGAAATAAAAGCATCAGTGTTTGACCTCTAGCAAGCAAGTTCAGACTGTGCAAAAAAAAATGCATGTGGTGGATGAACTAGTCTCCAGAGAGATGTAGAGAGAGAAAGATAGGGGATTGCTCTGTGGTGGCTTGTAGCTTAAATTAACAATATTATTTTGCAGGAGCTCTTAAAGGGCACTCTCAAGTTGCACTTGGTGTTTACATGGGTGCAGGAAAAGACAGCTCCTCTTCCAAACCCAGCATCTTATTCTGATGATGTTTCACTGGATGTAGTTCACAAAGAGTCTCAGTTTCCACAGCAGGCCAAGGATCCAGGGGGATTAGGGAGGTGACAGCCCAGGGAAGAGCATGAGGGAAAGGAATTCCCAGCTTCCCAAGAACGCTTGCACCTTTTTGATCACATGAACAATTAATTATTAACAGTAAATAATTATCTAGCGGTGCCCCAGCAAGTTGGCTCCTTGCAATGTCATAAAATGATTAACAATTTTTAATATAAATTTTATTATTTCTAAACATTTAGGTTTCTTTAGACTATCCACCAAAGCTGACTGCCTTCTCGGAAAATGATTGCTGATGCTAAAACTCAGATTTGGAGTTTTGCCACTCATGTAACTATGCTTTCTCTTAACACATCCCACTGCTTTGTGATTTGCACTTGTCATTTTAAATCACTTTCTCTGGAATACCTGAAGAAAAGCTGATTTTACACACCATGGAGAATGCAGCTTCTTTTGAAGCTTTTATGATTTCAAGATCTATCATAGGTGACAGTGCTTTGAGGATCAACCTACAGAGTGATACTCATGTTCTTTTAAGTTTCCACAGTCTTCTATTGCTTTTGAGGATCGTTTTGAGAGCAACAGGGAATATTCACGCTTAGAAATCCTCCACTACTTACTGTCTTATTTCTGTTGATTGCGACTACAGTTATGTCACCAACTTCTGGAGCTCATTGTGAACTTCCACCCCCCAAGGTTTTTTACTAACCTTAAGCACACTGCAATATAATTTTTACCCAGGCAATAGCTGAGTGCTTGCAATTTACATAAGGTCATCAGAAAGTTGGTCAGTACCCCTATTTCTCCAGTCAGAGTAATCACCATTAAAAAGTAATTTGCAGTAACTTTTCAGTTCAGATGTCTTCTTCTTGCAGTCAAGGTGAGATTGTGTCCATCTTCTGAAGAACCACAAAGAATTCAAGACACTGTCTCACACTGTCTGCATTTCCCAGGGACAGTGAAGTCAGATTCAGGGTCACAATCCTGTACTAGTTCTTCTTACAAGAATTTTTAGCATTCAAAACCAGCAGCAAGATTTTTTGCTTGAGTGAAACTCTTCATTCTCATTATAGCCGGGACCTACACAAACTGTCCTGCTGTTTAACTCCATTCTCCTTTGGGGCCTTTCTACAGACTTGAAGATATTTGGATCACACCTACAAAGCCTTCCACTGGAGCTCGATGCAAGTCCATTGGTTCAGATTGCAGTCTCAGATGAGATATAATACCTCAGGCAATGACCCACACATGGACAGCAGCAGATCTCCCAGTCAGCATCTGGCCTGTGCTCATCATCAGTGTGTACTAACACAGAGCTCAGCATAAATCCTTTTGCTGTTTATAATACATTGGTGGTGAAAACAAATGTATTGTTTTTTGGAGAACTGCTCTGCAGTTCCCACCCTTGATTGTATGATTCATGTGATCTCAGGCAGAAATGTAAATTAAATATGCCAAAATATAAATAAGATGTAACTAATAATATAATAGAGTTTGCATTTATAGAGAAAGCCCCTGTTGCATTAAGAGTCCTTGTGCACCCCTGCCTTCTTTTCCACAAAAGCAAACTGCTTACCTCTGCTGTCTTGGCTCGCTTTCATTGACAACAGGGATGACTTGGTGACCTCTTGAGCCTCCTACCCATCCCTTTCTCTTTTCCTTGAGAACAGTTTTCTCCTTTTCGGCATTAAAAACTCTTGCGCAGAACTGGAGGCACAGAGCAGAGCCAGCAAATTTTTAAGCAAGCCTTCTGTGATAATACATGCACTTTTTGCTCTGTACTACAGCAGCACTGACAAGTAAATCCCCCCCACCACCACCACCCCTTTTTTTTTTTTTAGAAAGTATGAGCTGAAGACAGTTACAGGGAGCAGCTAATGCAGGACAGAAAGGATGAAGCCATTGGAGTACTACTCCACATTGCAGCCTGGGTTTAACCTCTGATCTCCCTACAGGTTTTCTTTTAGTTGCTATATAAAGTTAGTACGCAGTACTACTTGGCTTCACAGATGCTTTGTATTGGGTTTTCAGCTTGGATTATGCAGTCCCAGTTTCTTAGAACAGGTTTTCCCTCTTGACTAGAGAAGCAAAGTATACACCGCACTTCAAATTTTCATCCTTTAGGAGATAGTCTAGGACCAAAGAGTTAAAAAAAAAAAAGTATCTGAATTCAGGATATTTATCCTGGCAAAGAGAAGATGAATGTCTCTGTTTTATAGCTTAGGAACTGCTGCCTGTCTTTATGAGGCAGAGAGTTCGTGGCACACAAGAGTGCCCCAGTATCAGCTTCTCCTCACATAGAATATTAGAATATTTATTATTTATTATTTTTTTCAGAGGAGGATTGCCTTGTTTTTTAAGGGAAAGACTATTCTAGAAGAAAGTGGACCCGATTATTTCTCTTTGAGGTTATGGCAGCTGAATTTCTGTCCCTTTCTGAATGGTTTCTCCAAATCCCACAAGGAAAGAACAATGTCCTCAGTGGGAAGCTTTCCCCTTAAAATCCCTTCCCTGGACCATCTCCTCTTCCAAGCTGAGACACCAGCAGCAGAATTCTGGGGACACAGTGTTCAACACTCGTGATTCTGGCTTCTTGTTCCTCTTCCCTGCAGGGGCTGGGAGAACAGGCTGCAGCATCCAGCAACTCAAAAAGAAAAATAAACGTGGGATAGGTCTTCAGATGATCACATACTCTGCGCTACACATGCTACTGCCAGGATCTGCAAATATTTGTGCGATCAGGCTCCATGGGGTTTAGAGCCATAAGGACTGAGTTGCTCTCCCACAGCCCCCCTTTTCCCTTATTCCTCCACCCCTGCTGTTTCACAGTTCTCCCAGGTTTTGAGACAAGACACACAGCATTTTATTATTCAGTCAAAACATGTTGGTGACCTTAGAGGTAGAAGTGTCTGGCCAAAAGACATCCAAGCATTTGCTCAATTCTGCAATTTGTTCAATTTCTCCTCCCCTACTGCACAGATCCTGTAGATTGTTTGGGTTGCAGGTTTTGTATCTACATATATAATTATTTTCTTTTCTCTCCCCTCTCCAAGACCAATTAAGGAGTTCTGCTTTTTTTTTTCCTTTCAAGGTTTATGTCAAGGAAGAGTCAAAGATTGAGCTGTGAACCTACGTAGAGGAACCTCTGGCAAAGCCTTTGAAAGCTGTGCATCTGTGTGAGAAGAGAATGTCAGGAATAGTTAGCAAAAAATGAACAGGCCTGATCCAACCCTGTGATTCTTCTCCTGCCAAGTTCTCCAGTACTCACTGGATGATCCAGCAGAGCTTTGGCAGGACTCTCTCTTAAAGCTTTCTTCCTCCTGTTTACCTGCTGTCCAGTTTCATTGGGAAACTGAGATTTCAATAGAAAAAGGTCATTAAGGCTTCAGGTAATGCTAGCAACAACAGGCTAGAGTCAAAACAAATCTAGGCCCACCACCGCAACAAGGTTATGTGGCCCCAGTCCAGGAAGGACTGGGGCGAGCAGGGGAGAAATCAGTGCTGTGAGCTTCCTCTGAGCAGCTCTGGTCTCTGCCTGCGTGGGTGTGAAGCTGTGCCTCCCCACAGCAGGACAGGGCCTGGCACTCAGGAGCATTCCTGTTCTGTAATGATTGCTTCCTCATCTCCCTGCCTGGAGCTGACTGCTATGCACACGGCCATTGCAGGGACACCGAGTAGCTTTGCAGTGATATCTTGCCTCATCTGTAATATCCCTTGGTCTTTTGCTCATCTTGTCCTGCCATCTGAGTTACACCAATGACTCCCATCTACCTGGACCCAACATTACCTACACACAGTAAGCATGCACACAGCTATCATTTCCTTCAATTTTCTTCCAGGTCTGAAAACCAACCTGCTGATTATTCACCTAACAGATATGTTGTTCAGGATAGAAGGAGATATATGCATGTATACATTTTCAGTGAACTGACCTGCCCCAAGCCTTTCCCAGCCAAGTCCTTATCTCCTCTGTCCCTCCAGGTTGCAAAAACATTATGCAGGGCACAGCCTCATGTCTTTGGAACATGCCTAGCGAGCTCTAGATCCTTCAGCAACCTTAAAATACGCAGTAGGAAAATGTGTTTTGTGAAGGAAAGCTTTCTGAGCTAGTCAGCAAAGACAGAAGATCTGGAGGTTGCAAGGTGAAGGAAGAAGGTGAACTAGAATATGAGATGCAAGTCTCTGACTTTCAGTGTGAGGATAATTAACTGCTGCAGGAGATTGACTAAACAGTTGGTGAAATCAAGGCAGGGAGTTGTCTTAGAATTTGCACACTGGTTCAACCACAAAATTACAAGCATAAAAGTGGGAATTACTGAGTGAGGATTTCTGGACCATAAGAGCAGAACAATTAGATCAGGTTTTTTTCTTTTGTTTGTTTGTTTTTTTTGTTGTTTTTGTTGGTTTTTTGTTTTGTTTTGTTTTTTTTCCTTGGCTGTAGAGTACATGGCTCTCCTCTAGGGAATAGGAATAAAACTCAAAAAATGTGATTTTTAAAAACTCAGTTTCAAGCAGCAACTGTAGAATATCTATGGCTTTCTGAGAGAGAGAGAGAGGAGGTACTGAAGAGTGGCTTAGAAAACTGCTGGGTCATAAAAAGATGAAGATGGAGGCTGAGGGGGTGAGAATGAATGGGAAACTTCCTTTTTCTTCCATACGTGTACAAATTGTTCAACCAGACTCATCTCCCAGTTCAATAGTATGTATCACATGCTACCAATATAAAATAAATTAAATAATGCATAGCAGTCTTGCAAGCTCCTTTCTCCATTTAGAACTTTTTTTTTCTTTCACATGGTTACCTGGTAAAGGATTTCCAAAGAGTGGAAATTAAATAATCATTTTGTTCTCTTCAGCACTCTGATTATGTTCCTTACAACTTTCCCCAGGAGCTGTACTTTCTGCAGTTTGGTTTGATATATTGTTAGCTACACTTTAAAGTTACCAACAAAACTTCTTTCCAAAGAGACCAGACTTAAGATTCATTCAGCTATTCCAGCTCCTGCACGCCTGCTCTAATTTTGTGGTTTTGTACATGTGGATTGTAATGCAGTTTTCCAGGGCTCACAGCCTCTCAGGGTGCATGAGAGTCGGCATGATCTGACCTTGGGAGAGGAATGACTGTTGATCAGATTCAGGCAAGGATTTGATTTGCTGCACAATCAGTTTGATTCCCCTGAGGTTCTAGTGAGCAATGACTGGGTGGGTGTCTTCTGGAGAGAATTTTATTGTTGGCTGGTTTCTTATCAGATCATTTGGTTGTACCTCCAAATTTTCTGCAGAGGATAAGTCAAGAGTGTTCACACTGCCATACAGAGAATATCAGATAAATTGCACTATGATATCTCTGAGGCCCTCCCGCAGACAAGTAATGTGGACAGACTGCATATTTGACCTCAGGATCTCTCCACCTTAGTATAAACATGCCCTTGAAAATGTCCTTCAAAAGGGCTCTCAGACATGATCTGAGACATGGATCATCTGAAGTTATATGTTGTGCTGCATTCATGCCATTGCAAACACACCACCCTGCAGGCTACACTGTGTTTTGTAGCAAAATCCTGTACAAATGCTTTAACTTCTGAGATGAAGGCTTGAACTGATGGATAGATGGATGGATGGATGGATGGATGGATGGATGGATGGATGGATGGATGGAAGGAAGGAAGGAAGGAAGGAAGGAAGGAAGGAAGGAAGGAAGGAAGGAAGGAAGGAAGGAAGGAAGGAAAGGAAGAAGAAAAATTAAGATGGTATGAGAAGAAAACAAACTAAGCAAGGTGCTAGATTTATAATGTGTGTCTGTCTGAAGGTGTTCCTGAAGATGTGTGAAGCCCAGGAACAGCCAAAAATGTGTTTCCCAGAGCAGAATAAGAGGAAAGGTAGACATCTTTGCTGGCAGTATGGAGCAATATGTGGCAGAGCCACAGCTAAGGTGAGGCGTGAAAGATACCTAAAGGAAGTAGGTAAGCATAAGCCCTGGAGGATGCCGTGACTGTACCAGGAAAGGAGCTGCAGGCTCAGTGTGGTGATTGAAAAGAGGGACACAGCTGACCCTCTGCTGTGGGTACCAAAGTTTTTCTTTATGGCTGTGTTTCAGAGCTACACAGGTGAGGTTCTTTTGTGAAGGAAATAGGTACACTCAAATCCACCTAGACAAAGACAAGCAAGCAGGAAACAAGAAGAGAATCCAGTCTAGTCTATGAAGGAATTCAATGTGTCACAGCCCCCCTCAGAGTGTTTGGTTTCCTAGTTTTTAGTGGAAGTTATCCTCACAATGCTCTGATGAAGTGGAGAAGCATTTGCTATGTTTTTCCAGACAAACAAAGCACTGAGTAGATTCAGTAATTACCCTGGGGAATATCCTTTGTCACTACCCACATGTGTTTTCAACATGATATTGGGTTCTTACTTTGATCCATCAGACCATCTCCTTCAGCTTGCACTGACCAAGAGCTGGGAACCTTCTTTAGTGGATAACAATGTTAGTTACTGATGCAGCAGAAGTTTTATTACTGGATGTTAGTGGTTCATTCTGTGAAATTCTAAGTAAGGGAGAGGAAATTCCAAACCAGTTATGTAGCAGGGAAAAGGAGAAAAAAATCATTAAAAAAATACAAAAACTTGCAAATTAATAACTCAGCTGATGGTCTTTTTTTTCTTCTTCACTCAGATGGAGAAGACCCTTCGTGGCTGGAGGAAAAAAATCCCAATTAAAAAAACTTGGTTTTGCCTACACAGCACAGACTGATTAAAGGCCTTTTGCTGGGTTGTTATCCTTTTATTAGCATGAATCTAATAATAATAATATCACCACAAGTATATTTACATTGCTGATGCCAGAGGGCCTCCAGGCAACTTAATAAAATGCAGCTCAAAGAGTGCTGATCATTAATAGGACAATGTGCTGAAATAAAACTGAGAGCAAGGGTGAACTAAAAGCCAGGGATCCATTTCCAGTGCATGCAGGCTGATAATAAGCCAGTTAAAATATCTGTCCTCTTTTAGCAGCAACTTCAGAGCACTGTGTATGTTGAACACAATGGATGTGTTAGCTATTGGCATCTGCAAAATAAACAGATCCATATAACCCAGTTTAAGGCTTCTGAAAACAAGATGCTAATCTGTCTCTGCTTAGAATTTTCTGTCTCTGGAATTTATCATTAGGCCAAACCCACAAAAGGGCAGAGAGAATCTGCAGATCTAAAGCTATGGAAGGCAACATACAGGTTTCCAGTGCTTCAGATGGCATTTGGTCAAGCCTAATTTTCTTTTGCTTTCCACTCCTGCTCCATCACAAAGACAAACCTTGGGCATAGGAAGAATTTGATAACAATTCCAATTTCTTAATACACTGATGTTTCATCTGACAGCCCTGGAGAGTCAGCGGGGCCTTCTGTTTACATCACAAGAAACAGGTAGTACATTTCCAGCCCCCATGTCATCCCTTCTTCAGTGCTCACTCACTGCTTTTGACACTTCATTACCCTTGAAGTATTCCTGCTCTGACGAGGAGGGGTGGCTGCATAGATTAAATGATATGGTTGAATCTAGTTGACATCTGCCACTAGGAAAGTGGAAGAAATATCTCTGTCCTAATGATCTGAGTGATATATGTCATATGCTTCTTTTCTACTGTGTCCATCAAGATATGCTCCTGGTGATCCATGTTGGTAATGCAAACTGATGTAGAAGTCTGCATCCAGCAAGGGCCCGTTCACCGATAAAGCATACAGGGAAGGCAGTCTACAATTCCAGAAATAATAAAGAAGTAGATAGGAGAGACATTCAGTAAAAGCAGATACCCATGAAGCTGAATGGAGAGGAGGGAAAAGAACATTGCACCTGTGGAGATTTGGTTCTGTCTTAACCTCCACCTGCTGTGGACTTTCCCAGCTTGTCCTCCATTTCCCCTTGCTTGTTGGATCCCATCCCTATCCTCTGTGGGAAAGCACTGGCAGCAGACAGCTGCTAGGGATCGGGTCCAAGAAGTGGTTCCATGCTCAAAGCCAGATGTGTGGCAACAGAACATGGCTGAGGAGGCGGAGAGGAAAGGCACTGGGACAAATAACCTTGAACAGCTGAGAAGGAAGAATGTTGGCAGAGCTATTTGTCCCATGCCCATGACCTGAAAGGTGGAAGGACTAGAACTATCCTAAGCTGAGTTCTGATATCAGAAAGGGCCTCTGTGTGTTTCTGGGGTAGGCGTGATGGCTGTCCATTAACTGAATAGACACTGACTCCAATCTCATACATTATGTGTTTGAAAGGATGGGGAAGTGAGGAGAGGCATTTCCTTGCTGGCATTTTTCCAAAGCAGAAGAACAATGCAAGACCACAAAATTTCACATGTGCTGCTGAATCAGAGTTGCTAACTGAATCGTGTCTCTGGTCCATTAGCACTGCAAGTAGGTGTAGTGGGTAGAGGGATTGATTTGCATTATACTGTCTTGACTCTACCACTGAACAGTGAAAAAGCTGTTGAGTGAATCCATAGGCTTGCTCTGGGCAAGTTATTGTGGAATATTGCTTAAACCCAAGCCCTTTTGCTTCCACACTGATTTTTAGGAGCCATTTTTGCAACACGTCAAGACAAAAATCATTTCCAAAACATCCTTTCTGGCTATCTGGTCAGATGATTAGGGTCATGGAGGATTAGCAGTCTCCTTTTGGCACCTGGCTAATTATTTGAGGTTGCTGCCACACACATCGAGATCCCACCATCAGCTTCAAAAGACAATAGAAGAGGAATTTTTTTCAATATGTGAATTGATTCCTAATTAAATCACATATAATGAAGGGAGATAGCAATTACAAAATGGCTAATGAGTTTTCTGTAATGAAATTCTCCTCAACCACATGGGTCTAAAGCTGCCAGTTCAAAAACTACAAATTATGCATGGAAACACAGTACATGTAGTTAAACTACAGATTGGAGGAGGTTTTATCAAAATTTTCTGAGAACCAAATAAGTTGAAATTTGGAAAAAGTAAAAATAAATAAAATCTTATAAAAGAACTAATAGTTGTAAACTGTTGACCATATGGAAAGTAAACAAGTGCAGAATGGGGAATTACAATAAAATTCTGGTTGTAACAAGCATGGGATTCACCAGACTGATACATGCTCTGATATCTAAGAAGGACAAAGTCAGGCTCTACAGATGACATATTTTAAAGTATAGACACAAGATGAGAAGGGGCAGAGCTAAGGCTGAACTTTTCCACCAACCTTCTAAATTACCTTGAAGTTAGTGTTAAATAGACAAAGTTGTGTTTTTTGTTTTTTGTTTTTGTTGTTGTTGTTGTTGTGTTGGGTTTTTTTGTTGTTGTTTGTTTTGTTTTGTTTTTTTGCACAGGATGTTTTATTTTAGCATTAATCTCAAGTCTATCCCTCCCCTTCACCTCCCTGGATCTCCGGGAATGAGAGCGGTTCTCACAGGAGTGCTTTCCTGTGACCCAATTGTCTAAACAAACAAAAAACCATAAGAGTCCCCACCTAAGTCATGTCATGCTAACTCAAAACTATTTTTATCTTCCCTGAAAGGAGAAGCCAAAAATACACATTGTTTGTTTGTGACAGATGATAAATGGACCACGTAGTCCTGCTCTCAGGGGATAAGAAGCCACATCATAAATGAAATAAATATCTATGTGTATACCTCCACCTTGAGTAATTTCAGCAGAAAATCTTTTTTTTTTTTTTTTTTTTTTTTAAATCAGTGAGCTGTACTTCTGATCAGCTGTACTTCTTTCCCCCAAAACTGTACATGTCCTTACCTATATAAAGGACTCTCCTGCAAAAAGAAGGTGTCTCAAAGGAGGCAAGCTCTAGGGAAAGGTAACTTGGGCTCTTATGGAATGCAAGACATAGCAAAGGTATCACTGAGTTGCACTTCATATCATCCATTAGATATACGGAAGGAAGAAAAGGTGCTATTTTTTTCTGCCTCATGAGTTGTCTCATTGCATTTGATACATGTGGAACATAGCTGAACTCCGTTTACCCCTGTTTACTCTACACCACACCCATTAGCTCTGGCTCTGATTTGCAGTCGGTGTCTCAGAACTTTGGAGAACAGAAGTGAAGCCACAAAGACCTCAGGGCAAAGATTTCAGCAGCTTCTGTGTGTGGGACACAAAGAAGGGGCAGTCTGAAGGAGTATTGTTGGGTCACTGCTGAAAATTTTGGTCTGTGAAGTGATTCAATGAGAGATACTGTACACTGCTACTTTCCTCAGGGCCAGCCTGCTATTTGTGAGATGCTATTTACGAGATGACTTTCACCTTCAGTTCACAAGGAAGAGTATGAGTGTCTGGTACTCAGGACTCATATCGTCTAATCCATTGATTATCTCGAAAGTGTGATGAATCATGCCTGTTATTCTGTATCAGTTATTCTCTGGTTCTGAAAACTGGACATCCAGTAAGGAAAGGGTTGCAACTTCCTTTAACTCTGGGTCTGAATTGGCAAACTAGCCAATCCTCTGCTGGACATTACCAGGTATTGTCATATGCCTATTCCTCAAAATCATGCATTGAAGGGAACACAAAACAACAGGTGAGCAACCCAGCCCTCCCTCTCCTCCACTTATCTTCCCATATCTTTTTTGACAGTTTTTTGAGATTAAATGCAGTGATTTAGGAATAAAATAAAATAAATTTGTTCTTAATATCATTAACTTCCCCCTTTTAAAAAATGTCCTCCCCCTCACTACAGAACAATTAGTACTGCAGTTTCCCCTAGAAGCAAGCAACATCCAAACCAAACCCTTTCTGTAACCACCGACCACTCTGAGCTCATAGCTCCCTCACCCCACCTGCCTTTTTCTTCTTCCCTGTGGGAAGACTTTCTTACTAGCCAAAAGGAAGGGTTTTTTTCTTTCTTTTCATATGTCAGCATAAGGAATTAAGTGCAGCAGGGAGACTGCCATGTTAAAGGTCAGTTGCATAAGTTCTCCTAAATGGCAATTAAATGATTCTATGACAAACAGGATGCACTTGGAGTGCAGACATCAGCTCCGACCTTGGGACCTGGGAGAGTCTGGGAAAGAAAAAAAAAACACTTTGGGAAAATAAACATAACACCCAAAACTGTAAAAGCAGATGAATCAGCAGAGAAACGCTATCATTTTCCCTACGTAGCTAGGGAAATGCTAGATATAGTAACACTTTAATTTCTTGCTCAAAGACACAGTGTGAAAATCAGCTGTTCATCCTACACAGTTAAGAACAACCTGCTGAATTTCCCAGTGCCAGTCCTGTGAATGGCCAGGCATTCCAGCAATCTGAGGGCAGAAAAGTCATAGTAAGGAGACATCAGCTGAAAGATACAAAGCTCTGTGGAAAGAGTCTGGGAAAGAGGTGACGCATGATTACATCGATGAGAGAAGAAAAAGCAACACTGGGAGGGAGAGGATGGGAGAAGCAGTCCCAAAGAGATGCTCCTAGCCAAAAGCTGGACTGAAGCCTCTAAGATGAGAGTTCAGGCACACGTAATGTTAGCGACATGAAAAGAACCAGGTCTGAACCACAGCTTCTTGCAGGATAGACCCATTGCGCACTCACCTCATCAAATTGATTGCACGTACATAGGTTGCTCTGAAAGTAATGTCTCCTATTTATTTCCATGAAAACTACAACAGAAACAATGAGCGCAAGAACACTATTTGATAGCTGCAAAATTCTATTTTTCAACAGTCACCACCATTAGCTATGCATTTTCAACAGCAATGAACAAGAGCCTGCATGCTGCACTCATAAAAATCTGCACGGCTGTCCAGAATGTGGCTTGTCTTTCACGTCACTGTTGCCACTGCTGAAATGAACCACCCACTGCCTCTCTGTGCTCACATCCATTGTTTGGCCTCCATAAGTGTTCAGCAAGTGTCAGTGAATGTTAGTGGAGGAATTCAGTGACACACCTTTGCTTCATTTGCACTTCCATGTCAGTCACCATTTTGTCAGACTGCCCCTCTGCTGACATCCGTCATACAGCAACAACAGGTAATGGAATATTGGTGGGAAGGTTCAACCTCTATTGCCATACCACCAATATCCACCTCTGATGTTGTGGACCAAAATAATAAAATAGGAGACACTGCTTTTAGAGCAGCCCTCATATCTCAGCAGGAGACTGGCTTGCTGGGAGGGTTTCATGTTTAACTTTTTCCTACATGAGTTTCTGCTGGAGTCTGAGACCCTTCTGCTCTGCTGGACACATGGTGAAGGTTGAGGTCTGCAAGTAGAAACACTGCAGGGTAGATTCATAAGGACCAGATGTCCTGGATGTCTCATATTTTCTGTCTGGGTAAAACAATCCAGAATGTATAGCAAAAGGGATGTGTAGACCCCTATGAAGGCTTCAGGATAGGCACAATATGATTAGCTGCACAAATCTGGAAACTGTCAGCGAGCCAAATGCTTTTCTGACAAACAAGACACTGACCTGCTTTTAAAAGTTCACTGGGCACAATATGATGAGGGAAGGAAGGAAGCAATAAAAAGCACCATGAATGAGAATGGAAGAAAACTCTTCCATTTAGCTTGCCAGTTAGTTCCACATCTTCAAGATTTGGAGTGGATGTAAGAGAAACTTGAGTCCAAAAATGCTCTCAGTGCCGTTCCTGAGAACAGTTGTGAGATGTATAGGCTTGCTCAGGTGAAGTGACTAGAAGCAGAAAGAGTCGAAATGCAGCACAGTTTGGTTTATGATGGGCATCCTTGGAAGAGTTTGGGATGAGAAAAGAACAGAATGGAGGAACGGGTAAAGTATCTTCAACTAAACAAACAGGGGAAAAGAAAAAAAAGAAAGCTGAAAGGAAGGGTTCCTTGGTCTTTCAGCAACAAACGAAAAAAGATACTCCTTGTGGAAGGCAAGTAAATTCCCAGTAACTTTAGGATGACTCAACACTCTGGGAAGTGCCAATGGCTTGCACTGTAGCATATCACAGAGAACCAATTAAACATCTCAGGGATGAGAGAGGTGGGTCTGAAATTATAGAGGTAAAAAGGCAATCCAGGCCTGGACTGTCCCCTCTGTGTCTTTTCTCCAAATCTCTCCTTGCCAGTGAGAAGTGACCTTGGAAAATATGAAGAATGGGATGGGGAAGCAAAATTCACTTGGCAACAACAAATTTCAGGGCTAGAAAGGAGAACTGAAGAGGATCCAGAGGCTGAGTTCCTGACCTCAAGGAGAATCCTGAGGGATATTTCAGCCACATTAATTCCAGCAGGCAGCGGGACATCCTGGCAGGAGACACTGCAGGGAGGGAGAGGCTGAAATGAAGGGAAATGCTCTTGTCTAAACTAGGCTGATTAATGCTGTAGGAACCAAGGGTCTGCGCTCTGGTTTCACAGTTCACAGTGATTCACCAGTCTGTCCATGGCAACAGGTGAAAAATAGACAGTAGGCAACAGGCTGTAGGATCTCTCAGTGAAAACTCAGACATGGCATGAAGTCCTAAAAGTTCAAGGACAAACTGGTGTAAAAACACTTTTCTATTCCCTCCTCTATGGTCTTATATTCTAGATCCCAACTCAAGAGCAGAAACAGAAATCCTAGAGAAGAACTAATTATTGTCTTGTCATTTTCACAACAACATCCCATTCCCAGTTTGCCAGCAGAGCTGGGAGGCTGCATGCAAACCTCTCATGACTGAACAGAACCAAGCCAGCAGATGATAACAATAATGTACCACATCAGATGACAATTTGATCTCGACATCTGGCTCTGTGATTGAGCCTTTTGGCCAACTGGAACATCCTGGCAGAAGCAAGCATACAATGGGGGCTCTCCATCCTGGGGATCTCAATCCACAGTCAAGATCCAGTAGCACAGGGGGTCAGATTTCCCTCAGGGTGAAAGATGTGATGCCCCAGCAAGAACAAAAACCTCGTTCACCTTTCTGTGGGTGGCACCATTCATGAAGAACACCCTACAATAAATGTATGACTTACTTCATTTTGGCTAGCGAGAAACAACATTTATCTGCACTAGATGGATGTTTAAGAGCTGAAGAAGTGCGCAGCATCCTATAAAGCACAGGGGTGTGTAAGTTGGAAGAGTACAAATTAGCAGAGCTGGAACACAGCCATAACACTGGCATTGGCACCAGAGCCACAATCAGACATACTAGAAAATTTCCAAAGACCAGAACTGGTCAGGAGCTCAGATTTATATCTATCAACCCACAGCCTTGAATACCAGGTGAGGGTGTTGGCTGATGGTTGCTTCAAGGAATAAAAATGCCACCTTTAGTTACACCGCCTGTAGCAACCATAATGCTCTGTAGGTCTCCCACCCAAGCAGCAGTCCAGTTTGCTTTATGGGCACAGATGGGAGTAGAACACCTGAGGATAAGGATAAAGGTCTCTGAATCATGTAGGTAAAACAGTGGAGTTCTCAACTGTAAACTGTGGGGAGAGGTAGCACATTTTAACCGGAACAAGCGGGTCAAAAGACAAAAATAAGCAAGTTTCAGGGGATGTAAGTCTTCCTTTGGGTCTGAGATGGATTCGTCAGCCTACAGACTACCTACAGGTCCAGAATAGAGCATGGATATCCTTGTTTTAGCTATTTTCTCTCCAGTAATTTAATTGGAGACTGTTTTGGAACATTGTGTTGATATCTTTCAAGCTTTAAGTATTGTCAGGGCCAAAGTTGCAAATACCCAGATGCATTAATATTGGAAAACAGCTTCTCTTCATCTCAGTAGTTACTTCCCCGGAGATAATGCCCTTCTGTAAGACCTCAGCATGCAAGCTATCGCAGTTTCTTCTAAATCTACAAAATGGTGACAACAGCAGAATAAAAATCTCTCTTTGTAACAGGGAGTGAGGTACTGTATTTACTGTATTTGCTGATACACATCAAGATAAGAGAGGTGCAGGGTGGGAAGAAAGAGAAAGAGACAGCTTTGTTCTCATAGCAGTTTGCTCAACAAAGCCCAGACTGTTTCAGTGATAGTAGATGCTGCATGTTTATTCTGAAAATTTATGGTTTAATTAATTTTGGGGTGAGATAGCGAACATGGTTCAGTGCCAGATCAGGTGAAATATGATCCCAGCATTTCAAGAATTCAAGTGGCTAAGGGGGGGCTGACTGAATGGCACCCAAAATCCAATAAAAGCCAGCACAGAGGGAAACACTGGTATCTTAAAGAAGGATCTCTGAAGATTTTAAATATGTCAAGCAGTGTGGTGGGGATGGAGAGCAGGATGGAATCATACAGGACTTCAGGCAGTCAAGCAGTTTTCCTTCCCTGCAATTCAGCAGCTGAGCTCATGCTCCAGGTTCATTCTCCTTGTGCAAGTAACACTGCATGCACATGTTTTATGCAAGAACAAAGCCATATTTCACAGCTGCAGTATTCCATGGCTTCTACAGATGTAGCATCACATCTCAAACTCCATTTCTTCTTCAGAACAAGGAAATGATATTTTTCATCATTTATGAATGAGGAACAAAGTCACAGGACACAGAGGATTTGAACAGTAAAAATAAAGACTGAAGCCCACACCATCATCTGTAAATTACGGCTCTGCCACTGCACAGCCCTTCCCCTGAGCACTGGGGGAGGAACCCGCACTTAGAATACTGAAACAGAACAGATATCCCTGGGTCTCATCCATGGCTTTTGCAGCATGAGTGTAGCGCTCAGAGGAGAGCTCATGACATAAACTGTGACTGTCTAGCATCTCCCTTTATGCTAGAAGGGACTATTTTAATCAAACAGGCCAGCCTTCATCTTCTTATTTCCCTTAAACTCTGCTGCCTTCAGTTCTGTGATGAGAAACAACTCCAGCTTGCCTCTGGCACTGCAGCCAGGCATCCCAGGCCAGTTCTATGTAGAATGCTGGTCTCTGTAGATGATATGACTCTCTGAGATGCCTCAGCTTTAACTGGCAGCCTCAGAACTGGGATGTAAGAACTTCTCTGGAAGAGAAGTAAGAGTAAGAATCTCTGGAGAGCCTGCTCTGTTACTATCAGCTTGTCCCAGCTAATGACCCGCAGGATTTGGCAGGGAAGAAAAAAAAAAAAAGTAAATAGGAAATATTTCCTTTCTCATCTCTGTGTGAATTTTCCTACAAACAAGTTAGGTTACAGCTTCTACTGCATCACACATGTACCTTTTCATTACAGTGTCTGGTCCTGACCTTTGCTCACAGCATTCAGTCTCCCATGCACACCCTGCTTACTCTCCTTTTGTAATTTATGACACACACTGTACACCCATTTCCTTCTGCCCTTAACTCTCCTGTGTGCGTTCTTGTTATCTCAGCTGCTCAATAGATTTGCTATATTCTAGCTAGCTTCCAAGACTGTTCTCATAATGGACTTTCTCCCAGACGATATTCCACTATTTATAAGGGATTCAGCTCAGTCTGTGAATTTACAGATTGCTACGACTTCCCAGTCTGACCTACAGCCTTTCCTCTTGAGTGAGGGGGAATGAAGTCTCTGCAGTACTCCATTTCTTCTTGGTTTTTGAGGGGTATAGGTTTCATTCAGTTTTTGAAGCTACCAGTCAGATTTCTGTGTTGACCCTCTCCAAACTGGAAAAACATCACTGAACATGGCTCTTCCTAAAAGATTTCTCTTGCCTTTGGAGGCAGGTGACAATAGGCTTTCTTTGGTTAACGCTTCTCCTATTATTTATAGCTATAAATGGTAACACTAATGAAAATGTCTTCCAGTTGTTTCCTGATAAGGTTCTTGTCAGCAATAATTTACTCCTTCTCCATTCTGACTTTGCAGAAAATCATCACAATGGTATCTACTGAATTTCAGTCTCTCCTCTTGCCTCCCCAAGTCATCAGACACCTCCAACTTCCTCCTTCCTTCTGGAAGACATGGTACACAAGGGAGAGATCTGGAAAGATCTTGACACCTGCTGGAGAGCAGGAGAGGCATCTGGGAGGAATGAGGGGGCACAGAGCTGCTGAGTGAGGACAGGTAATGCAGGGTGGTCAGTGATGACCATCTCTTGCAGTGGAGAGACTGGAGACTGGAGTCACTGCCTGGACAGCGGTGTGGTTGAGGTGTAGGAATAAGATGGATCCTGTGATAACACCTAGCAATACCTTGTTTAGAAGTGGAGAAGCTGGAGAAAATGAGATTCTGAAGGTGGTCTTCTGAGGATCCAAGTTTCCCTTTTCTCCTGGTGACACAATGGTGTTGGTCTGAGGTCTTCACTGCCCAACTTCCAGCTATGAGTATTATGCATGACACAAAGGATCTGATGACAGAACAGCACTTGCTCCCCTTACTGCTAGCCTCAGGAATTCCAGGCTGTGCTTTCTCCCCTACGGTCTCCCATTCTCCTCTCTGCCCACAGATGAAGCCTTAACACATCTGCCTTTCTACAAGTGGACAGGAAGGGATGAGGATCTGTGCAATGGTTGTGTAACTCTTTCCTTGTTTATCCAGATGGCTTTTCAGTGGCAGAAGTTATCTGAATGATGAATGCATTTTCCTTTTAGGACAGGATCCATTTCCTGGGATGTGTCACCTGGCTCTTTATTCTCAGGTCATTTCTCTGAGCATCTGAGCAGCTGGCTCACATTTATGGTGTCTTCTGGTATTTAGCTGAGGTTGACTTCAGACATTGAGCGGTAGGGTGGGAGTGGGAGAGGAAGAGGAGGGAACTTCCAGAAGCAAATCAAGATGTAAATATCTGTCTGTGCTTCAACCAGAGGTGTAATTGGAACCTACAGAATGGTACCCAAGATAGCTTTGATCTTATTACCCCATGTCTTTGCATGAACAAAGCCACAGTGCTGTTTGCATCAGAACAATAAAGCATCTAAGGTGGCTTGAGGAAGAACATCACAAAGACCAAGCTTTTGTAACCCTGCTGGAATAGATACATTCACCTAGCATTCTTCAAGCATTTGGCTACTTTCCTTCTAATGAAGATTGCTGCTATTTGCCTTATTTGCTGTGACTGCGCACTGTCAGCACATCTTCAACATAGCATCCATCATAACCTCTAAGTCCTTCTGGTGAAGGCTGCTACTCAGCCAGACACTTCCCAGGTAGTGTCAATGGTACTATGAGTACCCCATGAGTACTTCTCTTTTCTGAAGTTTGTAAAGCTCCTGTTTGTCCAGGCTTCAAATTTCTCCATCTTACCCAAAAGTTCTGGATGTTTTGAAACATCAAACATTCCATCTAAGTTAATAACATCTGCAAATTTAATAGGGATTTATCTGGCCATTATCCAGGTCATTGTTGAAAATAAGTAGAGACCCCAGTGGTAATACATTAGTATCTGCCACCTCTGGTGGACTCCTTGAATCTATCACTCCAGACAATTTTATTATTTTTTTTAAACCAATCCAACAGCTCAATCATCTAGTCTTCTCTTCTTCAGTATGCAGTGACAGATTGTATCTGTAGTCTAAATAAATCAAGGCATATGTTATCTACTGCTCTCCCTTTATCCACATGGTCAGACCTTTCATCACAAAGGGCAATTGGGTTGGTTAAGCCTGATTTGTACTTTACTGAGCTGATCATTCCAATTTCTTAAAACAGAATTTATTAGATCTGATACCAGCCTTTGGCTTTCCATTAATACAGTTCTGAGAGGCAGCAAATTTAATCAGTGACCCACTGCAAAGAGAATGTCTGAAAACCTCACCCCTCTTCTCCAAAAGCATTTATTTGTCTCTATCCCATGTGGTTATCAATTGAACTAATTAAGACTTCTACACTTATGCAGCTACTTCTGTTGTCTGTGCAGAATTAAGTACCACTAAATGAAAACTTTCAAACTCATAAGAAGTTACAGAAGGTGTTCACTACTGTTAAAATAAGAGCTGTAACCCTTAAGAAAGTTCCTTAATGTCCTAAAAACACTGAAAAGGTCATAGCACGTAAGAGAATGAGAATTTAATAAATCTCACTGACAGCAGCCTTTTCCAGTCCATTTCTTGGATTCATTTCATTGCCATTTCATTTCAGACTCTGACAGCAACATATGGTGACTTACACGAAAGAGGCAAACATCCTCCTTTCCCACCTTTCTCCTGCACCAGTGATTCAGGGCCCCATGCCCTGAATGATGGAGCTCTAGTTTTCAATCATTTAAATCAAACTGACACCTTCACAATTAATTCATTGACTTTAAACACTGTGTAATTGCTGGAGAAGCTTTCCTTATCTGCTCAAGACGTGGCACAAAAAAAAACCACAATTTAAATTCTCCAGTAAAGAAAGGGTTAACTCAAACCTCCTCTTTGGTAATATTTCAGAGTAGAGAAGAACAGACTATATAGCACTACTTAAGAAGACCACTGCTTCCTTAAACAGGAGAATCTAAAAATGTATCTGTAGGTTGGAATTATTATTTTGACTCTTTCATTTTAATCACTGTTCTTCTAAGAAATAAATGAAATCACAAATAAACTGATAAACATCCCACCACTGTTCAGATTAATGCTTGCCTTCCATTGCTGACAGCACAGGGCACTGATTTCAGTGGACTCGTAAGCTATGATGCAATTTGGAAAAATCTGTTGAATTAGCATATTAATAATGGAATGGAATTTCCAGGTGCCTTTGTATCTGCTGACTTGGAGAAGATTTCTCATCTTCATGCAAATTTGCCTGCATTTTCACTTGTTCTGTTAGTTTTATTGAGGGCAGGAGAATCTAAGAGGACTGACAGTATTTCCAACTTGAAAAGCTTGGAGGCAACCACGTTACAAACAAAACTGTATTACTAAAAACTAACTCTCTGCAAAAGGCATAGACTGAAGCTCCAAACCTTCTACTGCATGGGTGACCACTGTTCCAACTAAAGCCATATGGTGATAAGAAGGTCGTTCCACAAATAAGATGTTAATTCCTCATCATAAAAGTATCTTTCCTCTGGTTGGTTCTGGCACAGATAGGGGAAGAAATAGATCCAGTATCTTCTCCTCACATTGCTAGGCAACACACAGTACTGTCAAGGAGCCAGGTGGCTGCATTCAAGGGCTTGCTTCCAGATTAAAACCAGATATCTATCAAAAATAACAGAGCCTGTACCTATACAGCCTTTGGGAGATGTGCTCATGTTCCGGATCTGGTCTGCAGAGCCAATTCCTGGGAACCAGATTTTGTAGACCCAGTGCACAGATGGGAGCCAGTCATGCCTGCCCTGCACCCAAGTTTCCTTGCCTGAGTAGACAGCTAACTTGCTGCAGACCAGAGCCAAAGGAGCAGAGCAGCCATCATGTGGGCAGTGCAGTCAGCAAGTTAAGCTCTCATTTGAATTTCGAGACTCATCCGCTCAAGAGATTATAAAGCCAAAATCTGCTGTGGTATTCTTGCCAAGGTTGAAGGAAATCAATAGGCTGCAGTATAGGCTTACACATGGAGACATACCAAGTGTGCTTAGATGCATGGTTCCCAAATTAAACAGGAAAAACAAACAAGTCTCTGTTGGAAGCCTGAGAATTGTTTGCAACATGCTTCTCCCTGTGCTCATCAAATTGCCATGGCTGCCTGTATCAGCACCACCTGCAGAAGCAGCACAACAGCCCCTCAGCCTCATCCTTGCCATCTTCTTCCTCTCCATGAGGAAGGCAGACCCATAGACATGTCCTGCTTTGGGCTAAGTCTATAATTGCCACTTGTCCCCATGCTGCAGCAAGGACAGCTCTCATAGCCTGTCCCTAAGAGCTGGTCCTCTCTGCACAAGCAAAACTACAGAGATCTTTGTGTTGGTGGTGATGGGAAACTACAGCATCCTTCTTCTATGTAGCCATAGCAAATGCAAATGTTTTCTACCACAGGAGAAATCCAACCCACTGCATGCAGGTAGGAGTGCAAAAACAATTTTGCTATTTATATCAGTCTCAGAACAGAGACATTCAGTGAACCCTTCCCAAAACATTAAGAATTTGGGTGTGGGGTGAGAAACTGTAACAAGATCCTGTTCCTGTTGGACAGTTCTAGCAAAAGAACCCCACCAACTGAACAAACAAACAATCCAAACTAACAGAGGAAGAAGAGGAAAAAGCTGCCTTTTTTTTTTTTTCTGCTTCCCAGTCAGAAAAAGGTTGGCATCTTAAAGCCAGCAATATTTCAGTGTCCCCTTAAAAGGATCCAGTCCTCTAAGCCAAGAAAAATGAAGGAGGTTATGTGTAATAGCACCCTCTGGTGAATCCTGTCATAAAACGATCCATGGCCCTATGGATGGAAAGGATACAGCTGCAAACCATCCCAGAAGAGGACTATAAGTATAGGTGAAACTTTGTAAAAGGGGAGAATGGAGGAAAGAGGAAACACCCTCATCTCAAAAGAAAGACAGCAGATCACTGGATACTGCCAGGAATCCCCAGCTGTGCTGACCTCCTGTGATACAGCTGTTGGGGCATCTCCAATTCAAACCACTGAGTGTCCGGCCTTGGAAAACAAGGCTACACTTGTATTTCCAAGGAACTGTCTTGTCCCCCTTTTCCTTCTTGTCTCTTTTCTCCCCAGCCCACAAACTGAGGAACTACCTAGAGAGACGGGGAGCACACAGTGTGATGCATTGAACTGGAGCCTCTGTGCCATAGGCCAAGGCACTGCTGGAATTACCCAGAGTTCTGGTGAATGCAAAGCATGTGCCAGAAGCAGAAGAGCACATGGAGCTCACCACCCAACATGTATTAAACCAGCTTGGAAAGTTTCACAAGAAAAAGCATTTTTTTGTTTTTTTGTGATGGCCTGAGTGGCTGGCTGGCAACAAAACCACGAGAAGATCTGGCCTGTATGCAAGCCTGGAAATAATACATATGCTTACTTGTGCAATTCCATCTCCAAGGAGAGAAGGAAGTGGAGAAGGACAGCAACTCAATGAAGGAACAACATTACCAACAGTAGAAAGCTCTCTGACTACATACCCATATCCTGTGCTTAGTAGAGGTACTTTAAGGCCACCAAAAATAAATAGAACAAGGAAGGGAAACCAGCATACTCCCTTTATAAAGCCTCTCCTAAATGCTTCTGCACCATGAAATTCAGCTCTCAGAGATTTGTTCTGTTATGTTTGCCAGGATATAGCAAGCACTTTACTGTGACTCTGCCATGCCCCTTGCAAGAGCTCTGTCCATCTCCATCAGTGCAGAGCTGTAGAACACACAGCTTTGCTTGGACCACTCATACCAGGAACCATCAAACTCACATCAGGGCAACAAGCTCAAGTTTGAGCTTTCTCCTCGAAACCACTCTACATCCTTGCTTGTTTCTCCTGCCTGTTTCTCCTCTCAAGGACGTCCTTTTTATCTTGCCCTCGTTTTCTGTACTCTTGATTCCAAAATATGAGGGGAAGTTCAGGACAGCAATCAATCTGAGACCACTTCACAGAATGGCCAGGGTTGGAAGGGACCTCAAGGATCACAAATCTCCAACCCCCCTGCCTCCCCCCATTTAATACTAGACCAGGCTGCCCAGGGCCCCATCCAGTCTGGTTTTGAACACCTCTAGGGATGGGGCATCCACAACCTCTCTGGGCAGCCTGTTCCAGTACCTCACCACTCTCTCTGTAAAGAATTTCCCCCTGACCTCCAACCTAAATCTTCCCTCCCTCAACTTAAAACCATTTCCCCTGGTCCTGCAGTTATCTACCCTTTCAAAGAGTTGATTCCCCTCCCCTCTGTAGGCTCCCTTTAGGTATTGAAATGCAGCAATGAGGTCAGCCTGCAGCCTTCTTTTCTCCAGGCTGAACAAGCCCAGCTCACTCAGCCTGCCTTCATAGGGGAGGTGCTCCAGTCCCCTGATCATCTTTGTGGCCCTCCTCTGGACCCTCTCCAACAGCTGCCTATCTTTTTTGTACTAGGGGCTCCACACTTGGATACCACTCACCAGTTTCCAGCATTTTCTTCTCATATAACTGCAGAAACAGTAGGTGTGTTTGAGTTAGTTACCTACAACGATGCTGAAGTGGTTTGCAAAATCTTGTGGCTGACTTGATAACTGTTCCCTATTCAACTAAGTACACCGATGAGTCATGCAAAAATGCCAGAAGGTAGATAATATGGAGACTAACTTTCTTTGAAGAGCTTGGCTCTATCTGAGAAGAGAGGACTAATAAAAGCCAAACCCCTCCCATACCCAACAAAGAAAGATCCCTACTGAGCTGTGTCTAAAAGTAGGTGGTATACAACACTAACAAACCTCTCTCATCTCCTACTAACTTCAGCCAGCTGCCAGGTGAGCCCTGCTAAAAAAGAAAGCTTGAAAGTATTCTATCTGCCTTCCTTTATAGATGCCCCAATTGCCTAGGCTCACCTCCTCATTCCCCTCTGTCCTTAATCAGCTTGCCATTTAACTCACCTGGGATGCAATTAACCAGGAAACTCCACTGAAGAGTTCATTACAGAGATAAATGTCTACCTCCAGTTCTGAGCTTACCCAATCACAGCACTAAACCTCCCACCAAAATGTCCTTCTAATTACAGAACTACTTGTCCTATAAAACTGTGAGCCTGAGGTCTGTGTTCATAATGCTTTCCCAGGTGTGAGAAACACTGTGTCCTACATCTAATGAGACGTGGTCAGTGACTATGTGTTTTAACTCTCAGTAGAATAATTAACAGGCACAGAAATAAAATTTCATCTGAGAACCAAAACAAAAAGCTCCATTAAAATTCAATAGAAAGTTAACTAGCGCTCCACATTTTGCACTGTACAATTTCTAACTGAACACTTGAGTATTTGCTATTCCAAACCAGCTCCATCCTTTTAAACTCAGAACTCACCACAGAGTGCAGGGCTTCTAAACATTTCCATCCAATTTTTATTCATGAAGGGGAAAGCTGAGGCACAAAGAGGTGAGAAATAGATTTAGAAACAGAGCCCTACCCTGCCCTGCCAATGTGTTATCTAGCATTTAAGTTATCAGACAGTACTGACTCCTCTGTTTTCTTCCTTTTTGGTAAAATATTTTAACAAGTAATTAAGGGAAGAAAAAAAAACCCAAGCCTCGTAAGACATAACCTCAAACTCCAACATGTTACAATAGCTGGGATAGATCTTTCCAACCAGAGAAGGATCATATTGCAGCTAACATAACTGCTAATGCTATGCAGGACTGGTCCATTCCTAAACCCTATCCCTTCATTTGGTAAAAGGGAATTGCATCAGCATCAGTCACCCATACCCGTTTCCATACTTTGCTTGAAAGACCTACATGCCATTTTCTTCCTTATGATTATGCTTTATTATTTCAATTACATCAGTGCCTGGAGGCCTTGGGATAGACCAAGTCTCTATTGTATTCATTGCTGAATTTACACAATGACGTACAATTATGGCAGTGAAGTTCCTGAAGCACAGTATGCTGTGAGCTGGAAAGGCATTTGGGGTAATAAAAATGGGAAGTTAATGATAACATGTTCCCAACCAAGACACAGTGAAATCATTGTGAATTCCATTATGGGTAGGTGATTTAGCTTTGATGGTGCATCACTGCAGGGAACAACCTTGATGTAAGTGTCATAAAGATTGGCAAAGTGTCAAACCCACATGCAATAAAGATACAGAGCCAAAGCATTTTGGCAAATCCTCTGTGGACCCTTTCTGCCCCTTCAAAGCTTTTTCCTCAACAATTCCCTGTTGTACCTAGTATGCATGAATATCATAGCTGTATTAGAGCTAGACTACCACAGCGTTGGGACAAAGATTGCACTCAGTTTTCCTTCTTTTTCTTTTTCTTTTTCTTTTTCTTTTTCTTTTTCTTTTTCTTTTTCTTTTTCTTTTTCTTTTTCTTTTTCTTTTTCTTTTTCTTTTTCTTTTTCTT